>CALYCR020003004.1:0-31651 GCA_944470395.2 Schistosoma turkestanicum
CTCATCGAGGCTCGTGTAAATATATTATTTATTTTTTTTATTGAACCTCGATAAAATGGTAATTTTATTTTCGGTATACAAAGAAAATAAATCCATAATAAATTTCATTTTCGACAGGCCAAATGTGATAGCTAAAAAAGTCTGTCCTAATATACCTGAAAAAATATCATTATCATTTCACTTACTTAATTATCCCAGATATTGGATTTCAAAATATTTGATCGGTCAATCGATTACGGACTAGAAGTAAATTATTAAAGATTCAGAAAGTCGCCTATCGTCACTTCCAAGCTTCTGCAGGTCTCAACCTCAGATAAAGGAGAGTTAGGCATGCTGTTGGCAACAATTACTCCAAAAGCCCTCATTAAAGAAGAAACAGCTACTTGTAAGAAGTTTTCAACGCAAGATCAGACACTGGCAGAAGCAATCTACATTGCAGCAGAACTAACCTGATTCGTGGCGAGAAGGAAATAAAGAACAAGCCGTGGAACAGGTGGATGCACAATGCGAAACGCTCACAACTGCGTTTCCTGACAAGAACTCACTGAGAAATGAAGAAAACCGAAAAACGCAATAGGACGAAAAATATAGAAAAGCATGAGAAAAATTGGGAAACATGTGACATAACTGGAATGCTATCCTCAAAGCAGGTTTGGTTGGGTGAACGGGCGTGAATACATTGAGTCAGTAAGTTAGATCTTCAAACCTTATTGAAAAATGGCATTCATGTGAGTTTTATTTATGTTCTCTAGCGACAGTCACTCAGCAGACTTTCAGATGACATTTCGCACTGTCAACACCCAGGACTGTCATTGGTTGGCGAATGATTTGAGTACGCCGTTTTGTGGCTCTCACAATTGAGTTTGTAACATTGTATTATCGAGCTTTATTTGTTTCATAGGCAACCTCAAATTCTCCTGGTGCTTATAGAATACACTTACAAGCCATTTCAAGCCTTCCCGCTTCCATGAGTAAGTACATGATCGAAGGACCGAAATGGCCTACACTTTAACTCTTCTCATTATCGAATAAAATGAGCTCGTCATACTTTCAAGCAGAATGATTAAAAATCGTATCATAAATCCTTTTTCAAGTCTAATCTTTTTCTTATCCTGATATGTCACCGAAAATTCACCCTATATTGTATGATTAATTACTGTTTCCATGTGCTAATATACCTCAGCAAGTGAAGAATGATGCTAACAGGTAATTTGCATATATCTGCCCTATAATCCGAGAAAATAATACAATATATTTCACGCAGAAATGTTTTTCAGGTGGATATCTCTCGACTGATTCCAAATTATTATGTCAGTGTGAAACGATCTCTTTAGAAAAAGATAATTTTGAATGACTTTTTGATATTCCTGCAAACTATCGCAAACGAAACAATTTTTGCATATTTACTTCATTATTGTCCAGCCAAACACACTCCTCCTACTTTTTCTCACATATGAATAACAATTAATGACCTTCCTCATTATACAGTGAACATATTCACGTAATTTGTTTGAGAATTGTCTGGCGAATAATACGCAGGAAACTACGTGTGACTAGTCAACTAAACTGATGTACTGATTCTAATTTAGGAGTAACTTGAACTATTCGTAATTTTTGATTGAGAAGAAATAAGTAGCCATGGTCACTTTTAATTGAAAACGACGTAATAATCTTTAATTATATACTGAATTGAAAATTGAAAAACAAGTCACGCTATTCCAAATTATTCACCGCAACATTTTCGAAATTGTTAAATTCATGGCCTTCTGCGCCTTGGATTTTTTAGCCACGTTATCAATATTTTGTTCCTCTTGATACATTGATTGGTTCCGATGCATTGAAAAATAGGGGAAAATGGAATTCATCCGGATAGGTGCCATATGAACTGCAGGTAATATATGCAAATGATCTGTTCATGCAAAAGCGTACTTCATCAATGTCGTATTTCAGTTTAAAAGTACCCTGGTAGAAGTTTGTGAAATCATAGAAGTAAACATTATTGAATATATTTTTTAGAAAACTACAACTTAAAATAATTTCCGTAAATTATTCTTGAAAATGAAAAAACAAAACTCATTTCTTGGTAAAAAGGTTTGTTCGGAAAATACATCACATAATCTATGATGTATATATTGAGTGACCTATAATAAAATGATAATTATAATAATATATTGATTCACATATTGCCACGTTAAAATTACACGCTAGATCTAATTGTCACAAATGCTTTCACATTTATTGTGAAACTTATATCAGTTAAAATAAGTAATAAATGGTGTCACAGTTGAGCGATCAACAGAAAATGTAATTACGTTGATTGAAGATAAATAAATGTGAGAGAAAACGTACTTTCTTCGGCCTGCAAATTGACCAAGCTGAAAAACTGTATTCCTCCTGCATTACCTCTTGAAAATATGTTTTCTATGTAAATGAAACAATAAAATACAGTTCTATTGTCAGTTTCTACTTTTGAATAATGACTTTGAAAGCATTATTCCGATAACTTATCTACCGTCTAATATCTTTCGAACCTGCATCAATAGTTGAGTAATAGTTGTTCGAATTACTTAGAAAAGTAAACTTATTAGACATCAACCTGGAAATCCATTATTGATTAACCGTTTATTATTCATGAATAAAAATTTCAGTGAATTGATTCAATGGTTTTCAATGAAATAGTGATAATGTGTGAATAAACGACGATGATATCATATCACGTGATTGATTGTCGTTCAAAATTTACAACTGTTCTTAACCCACATTACAAACTACAATATCGAATAATCGAAATTCATTTTATACCTGAAAATTCAGCACGAAATTCAGTTAACACTCATTAGATTTAAAGTCACATATTGATGTTTGTGCATCACAATAAATTGCAAGAACCTATAATCTAAAGAATCTCATCTGTACTCACTACGTACGTATAAGGTATATGATTACACTTGTTGGCAAACTCACTTACATAATGTACTGTATTATTGCTGGGAACAATGTTGTACCGTCGAAGAGTGCTAAAATAAATAAAAGAAAAGAAAACATTCGATTGATTTTTGCACATCTGATCTTGTTTTTCATTTATTACAAATATTCTGACTATCGTTGATGAACATCAGTTTACTTTGAGCAGTTGGTGGTCAATCAAGCGTCTTGCATGCTTTTTCACAAAGTTTTTGTTTGATTCCAGCTGTTCATAGACATTCAGATCTTACGGCTAATGGTTATTATTAAATTGAAATGATTTCGGATAATTTCAGTTTTAAGTATTTTGTTAATTTAAAGAAGTGCATCAATTTTTTTTTTAATTTGCGAAACAGGATTGTCGTTTGTGTTACTAGTTTTAAAAAAAATGAAATATAGTTTGATCGCTTTGATCGGATTAGCACTAACATTGGTAGTGTAAGTCGCTGCCATTAGGAATAATTGTTATTCCTGACGAGTGATTTTTTGGAACATACATTGTGACTGAATAACTTCACATGAGCACGATCAAAAAGAATTTTTTTTAGGAATAAGATGATCACATACTTTAAAAGATCTGTTCCGTTCAATATTTCAAGAGCTTATTTGAAGGAACCATGGACGCTCCCAATTTGATGATCTTGAACAGCATACTGTCCATGTTTATTTAATTCGCTAGCGAAAACGTTTTAAAATGAATACTATGCGTTCTCGTGGTCTTGTGAAGTTCATACTTAAAATTATATTCACAAAACTCTCAGCAACTCCAATTAAAAATAACAAGTCACTTCTGGCCGAATGTTAAAAGAAAACTAACTGATATAAAACCAGTCAATTGAAATGAAAGTCGTTGGTGTTCGAGAATATTGCATTGTTCTTGCGAAGTAAGAAATAGTTAACGGATGCAGATCGTATTCGGATTATAGTAAGTGCAGTCATTTATCTACTGGTTCACGAGCCTTATGTAACATGTTTTGCCTGTATTTCACATATGTGAACGGATACATGCTGCATGACTACACATCCGAAACGTGTTTATGAAGATGAATCTTAGTACGCCAGAATATCGCTTCTATTCCCTTTACATAAGAGCACGTTCGTTGCTTTCACTTAGCTATTTTGTTACGAAATCCTGAAGGTCACAATGATGAACGTGAGTCATTATTTGCTAATCAATCTGCTCACACATAACAAGATAAGCAGATATTTATTTTCTCTCAAACAAGACATGCTTTTTGCAAACTTCATTGTCGCCTTGAAATCACAGTGTTTATTTCAAACGTGTTCTATAGTTTTGAAAAATGTCATAAATGATTTTCCTATGAGCCCACTTAAATCACAGGTGTTGCAAATTTAAGATGACGTCATCGCATTGTTCCGGAATTTACGATGAGCCTCTAAAAGTGACTAATCATACATTTACATACACTCTTACCAAACTTTTTCAATCAAAATGAATTTTCATTCAAATAATAGTTTTCACACTTCGTCCGAAACATTTTGTTCACAACTTGACTGAAAAGTTCAAATCATCTTACAGTTGCACGTATGGAAAATATTCTAACTATTTAAGACTGAATTATATCATACCTCCATACAATGTTGAAACAAGAAATGTGGCATTCATAACAAACGATTATTGGATAGTTATGAATTTTTTTTTGGAAAATGCCCTAGGTTGAATAACATCAACATGAATTTGCCTCATTACACACATTGTAGAATTCTTTTTGAATGTTTTGTGTTTTTGGAAAATCCCTCCATGTTTACATATTTTTGCTATGACATGATGGACTTTTTCTCTTGACATTTTTGGTATTTTATTTGATTCCAATTTGAGATTTTATCATTGTATATTGTTATTCTTTCTATATTTTGTACTTATATTGAAGTTTTTGTGTTTGCTTCTGAACTGTACATATATTGTTTAAATTTGATATAATATGGCTACCGCCACATTTTTGGATGGACGCGGTGGCTGCTGGACTTAGTGTCACTTACTAGTTATTGTATTGGATACTCTGCGGAGTAAATTAACCCTGGAAGAAACACAAATACCGTAAGACTCTGTATTTCCATTTTATAATAATAAAGAGACGTTTTCTCCTAGAATTTTGCCCTTTTGATTTGGCTGGGACCTGGATCTAGGAGGAACGTACAGGAGTGTTTCTATTGGAAACAATTGGGACAGCCACTGGCGAAATAAATCTACAGTCTGGTATTTATTCTTCTTGCGTGAATTATACTTTGGAAATATCCATCGGAACATATATATTTTGGAACTATTCGGATTATTAAGAATTACAAGGAAACATTTGGAATTTTAATCGTTTATCACACTAGACTTCCTTGGAGGAAGAAGTTGGATTATTAATCATTATTTTTGAACTGAATTTTGGAATTACTCTATTTTGTATTGTTACCTTCTTTACTGAACTTTATTTATGATGTCAAACCGAAAAAAATCACACATGAGGACGGTGGAAGAGCTCGACGGATCACAGGGCTCTAGGCAAGTCGTTAGTGATAACTTTTTTATGGGTAACCCACATGTTATGTCTGATATTTATTATTGTAAGTCATCGATAGAGGGTTTAGAACTACCTAAGGTTGAACTCTCATTTTTTGACGGAAGGTCTCGCGACTATTTTAAGTTCATACGACAAATAGAATCGTTTATAGAACCTCGAATCAAGGATGATCAAGTGCGTTTATTGTATTTAATTCATTATTGTAAGGGAAAAGCAAAAAATGCGATTGAAGGCTGTATTATTATGGATCCACAATCAGGATATAAGAGAGCTAAGGCCATTCTAAAACAGCTCTTTGGACAGACGCATGTAATAGCGCGAGAAACCTTAGAGGACTTATTTAGAACTGGGAATGTAGAATTTAATGATCCTGAATCATTGACGAACTTGGCTATTAAAATGCAGAACGCTGCTTTAACTTTAGAACAGTTAAATTGTACAGCTGAACTTAACTCTATGGCTACTTTAGAACGAATAGTAAGGCTCTTACCTCGTCGAATGCAAGCCCAGTGGGCAGAGCTAGTATTCAAGTGGGACGAAGAGGAGAGAGAGCCTAGTTTCAATGAATTGACGGAATTTATTATGTCTCGTGCTAAGATAGCTAGTAGTAGGTTTGGAAGATTAGCTTATCAGGCTAAAACAGGAAATAATACGGAAGCTACTAGTGGTCTGCGTGCGAGACATTCGGATTTTTCGTTTCTACCTAAAGCACGCTCGGAAGATAAGAGATTTGTCAATTATATCACGAAAGCATACGCTGATGAAGGACGAGTATGTGACCGTAACGATGTAAAGCCTCTTGATGCGTGTCCTAGCAAGAAGCCGGTTGGTGTAACAGATAAGATGGCTTTTCTAAGTGTAGAAAAGAAAGAAAAAGGCGAAAAGTGTAGGCATCAAGATGGATCCGAAGTGTGTGATGATAAAAGCCTCTTAGCTGCTCGAAAAGCCTGGAACGGTTATTTGGATTCGAGTAATCAGAGGTTAATGAGTTCAGCAAATATGAATAAGGCCCAGGCAGGATTGACTGAACGGAATAAAGCTTATTTTCGGAACCCTTCAGTTAGGGTAAATTATATAACTGGACCTAGAGTAGATTCTAGGATAAGTGATGGTGGTACAGTAACGGCTAAGAAGCCTAGGAGACATGATGCTACTATTACTAAGAAGCCTGAACCTCATGCTCTTTCGGATGCTACGACTAGCCATGGAAATAGTAGCCATCAGAACCTTAGTAGTGACAGTGATAATAAGGATATAGAAAGTGTCAGAAGTCCACTTATAGGGACTAGTTTATCAACTTCATCGAATGAGCCTCCTAGTGTTTCGACGCCATCGGACCTCGTCACGAAGGTTAAGTTGATTGAAGATGCACAAGGTTGTGCAACTGTAACTGTTCCTATTACGGTTGACTGTCAGTCGAGTGATGATGAGAAGAAAGTGTTTGATGGTAACAGCCAGTCTACAGTGCTGTGTGATGACGATGCTATTGTTGAGCATATGTCTTGTGCCGCGGAAACGGATGCTAATGCAGAACGGAATCATTTAGACGTTGATAATAAACTGGATGTCACTGATGTGACAAATGAGTTACCGACGATGATGAATACTGTTCAAACCTCCTCTGCATCAGGAGATGGAAGGATAAATATTGATCCTACGTCATGCTACTTAAGGTCTTCTGGAGACGATGAAATGTCAAAATTGGAGATCCCACCCTTGCATATTATTTATGGGTCAAAAACTTCTGTCGATAAGTTAGCATCACGGACTTCATGGTATCTGCTGATCGGAGCAAGTGGTGGTGGATTGGCGACTCGTCCCCATGAAAGAGAATGTAGTCCTTGGATAGGATATGACCAGTTTTACGATGTGTTGTTCATGTTCGTATGGGTTAATTGGGTAAGGTTTATACTACCGTTAGGTCATTCCACGATAGATAGGGGAATCAAGGGCCTGATGGGAAAGTATAGGTACCTAGTTAACACGATAGGTCATATCCATGTTGGATGGCGGGTAGGCGTACTGCTGTAAGTCCTACACGTTATTCCGGTGTGGATTAGGGGATAACATGGGAACCCTAAATAAAGTGTCATTAACGCTTGCTCTTTTTGCATGGAGGGATTTTGCGGGCCGGTGTAGAATTCTTTTTGAATGTTTTGTGTTTTTGGAAAATCCCTCCATGTTTACATATTTTTGCTATGACATGATGGACTTTTTCTCTTGACATTTTTGGTATTTTATTTGATTCCAATTTGAGATTTTATCATTGTATATTGTTATTCTTTCTATATTTTGTACTTATATTGAAGTTTTTGTGTTTGCTTCTGAACTGTACATATATTGTTTAAATTTGATATAATATGGCTACCGCCACATTTTTGGATGGACGCGGTGGCTGCTGGACTTAGTGTCACTTACTAGTTATTGTATTGGATACTCTGCGGAGTAAATTAACCCTGGAAGAAACACAAATACCGTAAGACTCTGTATTTCCATTTTATAATAATAAAGAGACGTTTTCTCCTAGAATTTTGCCCTTTTGATTTGGCTGGGACCTGGATCTAGGAGGAACGTACAGGAGTGTTTCTATTGGAAACAATTGGGACAGCCACTGGCGAAATAAAATCTACACACATCACTTAGGCCTCTTCTTCGACAAATATTTCTCTACAGCTCTTTTACTTGCACTACTCATGAAATGTTAACTACATTTGAAGAAGGATATAGACGCCTGTAATTTGAGCAGTGAATGCTATTTTCATAAAAAATGATATAAGTTATTGAAAATCCACGGAAATTTTCGGTGAGTGATAAGAAAGTCAATCTCGTTTTATTAGAGCTATACTCAACTGTGACATCAATGATATCCGAAGGAATGGCAAACAATAGTGCACTGTGATACTTCATGGATTGTAACAACATAAATATCTCGAAAAATGTCGTTCGTTACTTATGATGATGCAAAACACGATTTAGCGGCTGAATTAGTCAATCATATTTTAGTCCTGAGCTTCTCAGAAATTGAGTGTACTTGACTGAATGAACAAACGCAAAAGTAGTATAATCGTACACTGAGAAGTGAATTGATCACCGTATAATTAACTCTGATTGTTCATAATTACAACGGATATTTCCATTTGTAGAATATTTTATTATCAAGCAATCGTTGTCTCTTAATTTTTGGGCTTTTATTTCATTCTAGCTTCAATCATAAACTCTGATAAATAACACATTGGTTATGTACATGTTGCATTCAACTTATATCACAAAGAGTCAATTGGAAGGTTATCATCCCTCTGCACTTCGGCATTTCGTCTGCATAAATTGCAGACCTTCAAACGGAAAATCGAAGAAAATCCATTTTCAAACATAAAGCACGATTGTACTGTACGGTAGTGAGCTGAGTTTGAGGTTTTCCAAAAATGTTGATTCCATGAAATGTTACTAGCGTGATACACAAGCAGCGACTTTGCTCCTCCTCATTTCAAAGCTCAATCAATCCATTGTTGGATTAAAGAATACATTCACGCAGTCAGTGTATTCTAAGTTTCCTGTGAATCCCTACTGTGTTTACTAAAACACTCAATATCTTTTTTATCATGCAGCACCTGTTAAGTTTATAGATTGAATAAATGCAGATGATTCAACTTATACACGTGAATTTTTAAAAAGCTTGTAACATTTCACTAGATGCGTGGAAGTCGGAATTTCTTATCATCTTCAGTTAAACATCATACTACGGTTACATGAAACTTCACATGACTTCTAAAAGTTCATTGGCGTTCCACGTCCAGTAAGAGCATCAAAATTACATTTTCCACTATCATTCATAATAAAAGTTGATAAAAATTCATCTCATGACCTGAGTACTCTTCTCTCATTTCGGCAAATAATAAAACATTTTATCAGGCAGAATAATGTACATTCATTTGCCTTATGTAACAAAATATAATCTTGCCAAAGTCCATGAATTGTGAAGTTAGTCACCATGAAAGTTATTGTGCGCTTATTATGAGGAAAAAAATAAATCAAGATATGTTATATAATGTTATTTACTATTGTACATTCGGAAATGACTTTACAGAGTGCACTCATATAAACTGATTTTGCTACTTATTTTCTGTTTACGTCACGTTGTAGATGAGATAATAATGAAGGGAATATCAATTCTGGTGACAGTATTATCGTCATGATGCAATGTTTAAGTTCAATTTTGTTACCAAACAACAAATCTAATGTCATTCTAGCTGGATGCATTCGATTATAATTGATGATATAACCTAACACAATCAAACAAAATTACTTTCTACAAAATAAAAACAATATAAGGGTACGTGATATAAGGATGTCACTGTGACGAAAACTCAATGAAGATGATCTAATGCAAGTTATAAACATGAATAAAACGACCTCAACATTTCAGTATTACAATTATGTTGATGTTCACAAAATAAGCGTTTCTAAATATGAACGACAATATGTTCCAGGCCAGGTTAACGTGAACATGTAGGTATACCACTTATCATCTTGCGTTCCAATAATCAAAAGATCGAGGACAATCAAAAAAATGAATCCACAAATAATTAATGAATAAAGAATGTGTAAGGTATAAAATATATCATCATGAATTCGCAAATGATGGCAAAAACATGTGATTGTTTTGATATATTCACATATGTGAAATCATAGTCTTATCATGTTAGTAAATAACATTACTATGTATTCCTAAAAAAATGTGATGGCTTCCAACGACGGCTCTTTGAATTACATCATTCAATTTAATAGAGGGTTACAAAATAATGAAAATAACATGATCCCGCAGCAGGTTTGTTTATTTCTGGTTGAATAATGATATCCAGAATATGCACAACGTATATTCATTATATCAGGAATAAATTATATATCGACTTACGATGCGCGCATTTTCAACCAACAAATGCTTTATTTAATGGAAATTCGGCAGCGCATTGACATATATATATATATATATATATATATATATATATATATATATAACACCGAGTTATATCAAAGGTTTATCTAACCACGTAATTAGGTGAGGTCAGAGTATACAATCGCGTGTCGCATATTTAAACGATCGCTCCATATTTGTTATGGGTGAATAACTAAGCTTATGCAATATAATATGTGATATGATAACGTTGTACAAATTTGCACGTCTACGCATCCGTGATTTAGTACAAACTGATTAAACAAAACAACGAGTTAAGAATCATTCAATAGATGAATGTATTTATAAACAAAATAAGGAATTAGTTGTTGAAAATATTATCGTATATTATCAAATATTATCAGGCAGTTAGATGAGTTTTGTTTATTATCAAGCTCATCTATATACGTAAGACCAAATTATTGTAAATCAAGGCTCTCAGAATCTCTCATTATCAGATACATCAACCCAGGAATCTGAATTATGTACACCATCATGCTCACCAATTCTGTGATGATTTTTATTTGATATTCCTGTTCACTTCCTACAACATTCATTCTAATAAACATGATTCGATACCAACGGATAGTGTATAAGTCAGTGAAGAGTTTCGGATATTTGTTTTTGTTTTTCAGCAAGCACAAACCCACAAGCATTTGATCGAAAGTAAATTGATTCGATAAAACTGAACCCCGTAATTCATCACTGTAACTTCACAACGTTTTTGATTCACGATTGACTCCATTAGAAACTGTTCACCAGTGCAATTTCTTTAGCAATATTTGTGCGTGAAAAGTTGATCTCCTGCTGATGGAAAATTATAAATATTCTTTGATTATTAAAAACATATTTCCAATCAATTCATTAGATGAAATGCAAGGTGAACATTTATTCCGTAAACAGATTTTGTCATGCATTTCTAGTAATAATTATTTGCAACAACTCTTTTTCATTAATCACTTGTTTCAAATAAATTAATAAATTTATAACAAACAGGGGTATGACGGTAAGGGAAAATTTAAATGGAAGTAGTAAAAAAATACACTGGTATTGATTTGAATGAGTATCAGGAATAAAAATGGAAACGATATGTATCGGAAGGAAATTTGATTTAGGCAATGACAATAATCATGAGGTTGTTATACGAGTTCTTTTGGAAAACCAGCGGTTAAAGAGTTAAAGCTTCTCAGTGAACGATTCGTTTAAACATTTTTTTGTTCCACACCAGTCTGTTACAGTGATTTTTCAGCAAAAATAATATGATGAACTTTATCAAAATATATCAGAAAAATATCAGTTCATCATTATCATTCTCGTATATTGAGATAGTATAATACAATCGCATAACATCACAATATAATACTGTTGTATGATTATTGTTCATCTCTAAACCATTAATGTTGGCAACGCATGAAAACGTTCATCCTTAAAGGCAATATAATTACTAAGTAGTATTAGATTTTTCTCTTAGTTAATTCGGTTACAACTTGTCATATGTTAAAGCAGCACACAAACAGTCCACACACTGTTTTACCAGTGACATAAAGCCACATATCATTTATCAGCTCGCATGTAAATATCGATTAAGATAACGTCGGAAACAGGAAACCATGTCCATCCGTTTTCTTACACATATGTTTGACGTCATATTAAAAGGTAGATTCCGAGATAATCGTATGTGTAAATAAATTGTTTTGTTATAACCGTGATGCAATCCGAGCCAATTTGAAATCCATAATTTGGCTTGGGTTATTGAATAGGTCTTCCACGTTCAACCAAATTTAAAAAGCCGAAAAAATTGTTTTGTTTTTTTATGCTCTGGATAAAAAAAGAAGCTCATTTCTTGCCAAATCTGGCCGTTGTGTTGGTAAAGAAAAGATGTCTATAGAAACCTACATCGATGTATTCTGAAAATCCTATAAACATAGTCGATTCGTTCATTTCGACCATTCGTATGTGTATATAAACGGATTATTATAACCGTATATCCGTCCAAGCTAACTTGAAGGGCATATTATGGCTTATGTTAATAAATAACACCTCAGCGGAAGCAATGTTTCTGTATTTTGATGCTCTGCATAAATAACAGTAGCTCATTTCTTGGCAAATCTGGCTGTTGTGTTGGTAATAAAAGGATTTCAACAAAACCAGGTCAATGATATAGAACTGATTACCGACAACTGTAGTTAAAATATCGTCAATTATTCTTGTTGTCACTGTTGAACAACAACTAAAAATTTTCCAACGAATATGCCTTTTTTAAAATTTATTTAAAATTCACCATTTTATAACAATTAGTCAGAGTACTGTTCAACCGGTTGATAATACTCAATATAAATATACTTTTGAATAAATCGTGGAATAAAGAATATTCGCAGTGTCAGTAGTGCAATCTTATTTTTACTGGAGCTGTGATCAAAAATGATATAATGGTTGAGATATTGCGTTTCTTTATGACAAATTTGTGGCGACCGAAGAGACGTGCTTGACTTGAGGCTATTTTTGTATATTTTCATAGAACGAGAAAGCTGATCTTGTGTAAGACAGTCACTCAGCACAGCGGATCCGAATTTCTGTTTTCTTAGTTTTGATGAATTCATATTTATTGCCATTTTTAATGGTTTGCAAGAAACATGCATCATCATGAGATAACAAATGTTCACTTGACAACATACTATTCAATTGATGATATCAATTAATATCACATCGGATCGTTTCATCAATTCCATTAGTTTTGTACATAAGAAAACTGTTTAACAAACCAAGCTTTATCTACTGAAAAACCGAGAAATCGTGGATCATTGCCTTGCCAGTATTGTTAAGGCTACTTCGTATTTCGCTGACATCGTACGTTTTCAATATCAGTCTGAATAAATAGTCGTTTGATTTCGGTATGTTCCTTCATGCTGATGTTATCAAATATCATCAGGTGAGCTTTCGTTCAGAATTGAAGTCAACCTGATAACATATCGTTCTGTTGATTCCTTGATTTCGTGCAATCATTTCGGAACATTCCCACAACTGTCGTCAGTTGTGAGGTCCTTTGTTGTGATCGCGTGCACTTTTTTATGTTCTATGCTCAAGCAGTTACCATAGTTGACTGATGAGTTGGTTCACATTAGCAACTGGATTAAAAAATTGGTATTATACATGTCTCAATATAATTGAATTTATAGATTTTTTCAATTTAAAAAACCTCACTTTTACTCTTTACGCAAGTGACCAAGATCATTCACTATCATTTCATTTTGTTTGAAATGGTGTAGTCGAACGATTGTTCTGAACGATTTTTCCATTCCTCTTGCGTCTTAAAGTGGGTTCCTGAAATATGCAGTGTGCTCACCTGAATTGATGGATTTCAAATTCTGATCCACCATCTGAAACAAATGTCAAATATACCGCTACATCTTCATCAGTGTCTAAATAATAGTGATTGATTGCTTAAGGTATTCGTTCTTAGAAGTTTTCATCGAAATTTCGATTTCGGATATGATATATGGTGGAATTTAGGAGACGATTACTATTTTATTCAACGCCATAACCACAAGAACTAAAAATTTTTATTGATTAAGTATATCTGACAAAATGATCTGCTGTTGTTCTTATCACGTTCTTCATAATTTACACAAAAATAATCAATATTTCACCTACAGCATAAATAAAAGCTATTGGGAAGTGAGAAGTAGAATCTTAATATTTACGTTCTGTCATTGTTACTAAAATATCCGCTTCAAATTCACTTGCTTTACATTTAAGCATATAAGTCATTTTGGTGAATAATTTACAAGATTGTATACGCTGCTACTCAATTTTGTAAATACTGGATGTTATTCATTTTTTTATAAAGTTTTGTAAACTAATAATCATGTAAAGAATGAACCTACCAACTGACAAATATTTAAAAACATATCATGGGTTACTAATAATGATTTTCTTGGGGAAATACGGTAGAATTATTCTCTAATAATAACTGCCACTAATTGTCTGCTCGAAAAATAAGCTTCAACCTTTGGTGAATTTTCATATTGTTTTGATCAAAGGAGTGACAGAAGAGGAAGAATGTAATTATCTAATACGTTTTAGAACTTATTTAATTATGGAAGTAGACAGAAACAAATACTCAGTTTTCGATGAAATATATTTCATCAATAACTATTTTTTTGAAAATATCTGACAGTAGAACGAGCAAGATTATTTCACTTCCCAGTTTGTATATGGACATAAACCACGAAAAGTATTTGTATTTATTTGGAACTTAATAATCCTGTATATAATAGAAGAATATTTATATGAATAATAGAAGCTTCAATCTTATTAGCAGAAATGTTTAGAGGCTAGCAGTAGAGATGTGGATGTAGATGCTATCCTGTTAGTAACTCTTCGGCTAGACATGCCTCTGTTGTCACCATTGTTTAACAGTTTGCGTAACTTATCCACTAATATATTCTTCATTACCCGAAATTTAGTTTTACATTTTCTAGAGATTTTCATTTCAAAGGATTCGGTGAAACGACATAATGAAATGACAGTTTTTTTATTAAAATATCCAATATCTCTACTTTGAGATAGAACTCTACTTACTAAACTACATGTGTAGTCACCTAATCAGGTGACTATTGAAAACAATTTCAATGAATTCAGATTATTGACATGAATAGTTGATACATTCGTGGGAGCTATTCTTTATAACACAGTATAGTAGAATTGATTAAGTTTCAGCGTTAAGACGTTGGTTCATGCTTAAACATGTGAAAGCACCTATCGTTTATTAAAAGGTTTCAAAATCTCAATCAACATAATAGGTCACACTGGTAATCAGTGTTGATGTGAATTCTAGCATGTTTGTCGTGCAAATAATAGAAGCCATGTAATTTGCAACATGCTTGTACTGAAGAAGAACTCCCAATGAAGAGAGATATCTATTGATTAGCTGATCGACGCTCAGGTTGTCTTTAGAAAAATCTATTTGGATAACACCTGACTTGACGAAATTCAAATTGTTGATAGATGATGGACATAACAACTAAAGAACCAACAACTCATATTTAAATGAACCATATCAAGCAAAGTCAATGTTTCTAAGAATAAACAATTATGACTTGAATGATGCAAAGCGAAAATTTTATGATAAATCAATAAAATGGATCAGGCTGCGATTTACCGCGAACCGTATCTGTCATTATGTTTGTAAAATATATTTACAAGTTATTTTTTTTCATTACAAGTATTGTCACAAATGAATATTATTCATCCGATCCATGAGGTAGGCGTCTTTGAAATTGGAATATTTAAAACCGCGAAATTTCAGTGAGTTCTTTAGTTTCTGCTGTTCTTCCAATTTATCTATATCTTAACAGCAAATATATCCGATTTCAGTTACCTTGTGATGCAACAGCAATAGAAATAGAATACCAAATCAAACTATTTATATTCATCATTACAGATAACTGTGAAATGCAAGGACAATTTCATATTTTTTCCCATAATTGATTGGGCAACCACATCTGATTTGTGTTCCAATATCCTTCATTTAGACTTATAAGCTGATATCACATTTTCTATATGAAACAAACCACTTTATTTATCAAATTCGGCTTTGTAATAAAGATATTCATATACACATAAACTTTTTCATTTTCATTGACAATCATTCCATCTGAATGATTTCGCAATGAAGTGAAGCTCACCTGTACATCAAACTGGGAACATGAAGACTGGATAATGGGAAAACTGTGAAGTGTGCGTTTATCACATTCTTCGGGAAATCTGTTCACTCATCGATTGAACGTTGGAGCGATTGAAAATGTTTTGTGGACACACGTTTGAGCATGATGGATGAATTTCAGAAGAAATGAAAAGGAATAATTGAATACTTGGGCTTTTCATTTAGAGATTGTGGGAGCCTTGAGGAAGAGATTTATGCAACTGCTGAACATCCTAAAACAACTGGTACCTAGTAATTTGATGAAGACACTTTGATGGTAATGATAGAAATAACATCTGGAATGAGATATATATAAAGTTTTTGCATTTGAGGACCAGGAAAATATTTTTGAGATACTAAAAAAAGCAAAGATTCGAGATCTTTTATTGAACAATTTCAATTTTCTCTGATTCCCTTTACTAGTTAAATGTGTTCTTCCGATACAAACAATGAAAAATAAACAGCAGCGAATTCCTCGAAGATTGTCAATATCAGCTTTGTGAATGCAATAGTGCAATATGTGTGATGTAATATATTTGGTCTGAAATTGTTTGGCATATCATTCATAACTCGTGTTTTGCACTTTTACTAGCTTACAAGGTCTTACCTCTTGACATCATTTTCGATCCGTGCTCGTCAGTGGGGCATGAAAAAATTATATCAAAATATGAAAAAAATACAACTTTGTTTTTCAATGTCAGTTCACTTTGACATTCATTGCCAAGACTACATCGGATATACTAATAAATGAAGCTGAATGTATAGATGGACATTATTGTCACACTTTTAAATTTGTGTATACTAACATTCGTCCAACAAATCTAACATAAATTTTGGTTACTAGAATCATTTTGTTGAAGTCGTCGATCGTGAGAACTCATATTTAGATTTATTAAGCTCTTACATCATAGAATGAAAGGTCTGTGTGCAAAAGTAAAAGCCTTGCTTAGAATCTCCCAAACAGCACCGTCAATTCATGCTTCTGAACATTTTTAAAACAAAACCATCACATGGATGTTTCATATTTGATTTCTGTATTAGATCTGTACAAACAATTTGGGAGACAACATACATTTTTATTATCGCAAAAGAAGGACCTACGTTTCACTGTGGTGAGAATGCGAGACCCCTGTCCCATACACCCCCAAAGATGATGTGTCAAAACTTTGTAAATTATTCGTATACTCGCACGTGGGACCAGTTTCTGAACGACAGCAGCGCCTACGTCATTGTCTAACTGACACTCATTTCGTACATTTAAAGTTCTAACAGAATGAAAAAGTATTTAGTCGGATGAATTCAACGTATAATTACAAACGGCTTATCATTCGTCAGTCAAATATAAGTAAAATGATTAATTTGCACTTGTCCATCAGAATTTTTAACGGCATTCATGATGGATCTGATAGCGTCAACGGGCCGGAATAGCCTATTCTGTCACACTTCTTATTATCGATTAAAGTAAGCTTGACATTTTTTCAAGCATAATTATGAAAAAGCGTATCCTAAATCCTGTTTCGGTCTACATTCTTTCTCCTGATATGTCACCCAAATTTCGCTTTTTATTCTCAATATGATATATACAGATGAGTTTACATTTTCCACGTATCACTGAGTGCAACGTACTAAACGTTTTCTGCAGAAAACTGTGCTTTACAGTTGATTAGTTTATGTGGATTTGTGTGAGTGATTGAGAAAAAAATTACACCAAAACACTTGCAGCAACTCATTCACATATAACAGGCACAATAGTAAAAATGCCTTATGTTGTATGGTAAACTACTGTTTCCATCTGTAAATATGCCTCATCAAATGAAAAATGATGCTTACAGGTAATTTGCATATATCTGCCGAGAAAATAATGTTATATGTTTCACGCAGAAATGTTTGCTAAGTGGATGTCTATCGACTGATTCAAAACTACTTTGTCAGTTTGCAGCGACGTCTCTTTAGAAAAAGATAATTTTGAATGACTTTTTGATATTCCTGCGAACTATCGCAAACGAAACAATTTTTGCATATTTACTTCATTATTGTCCAGCCAAACACACTCCTCCTACTTTTTCTCACATATGAATAACAATTAATGACCTTCCTCATTATACAGTGAACATATTCACGTAATTTGTTTGAGAATTGTCTGGCGAATAATACGCAGGAAACTACGTGTGACTAGTCAACTAAACTGATGTACTGATTCTAATTTAGGAGTAACTTGAATTATTCGTAATTTTCGATTGAGAAGAAATAAGTAGCCATGGTCACTTTTAATTGAAAACGACGTAATAATCTTTAATTATATACTGAATTGAAAATTGAAAAACAAGTCACGCTATTCCAAATTATTCACCGCAACATTTTCGAAATTGTTAAATTCATGGCCTTCTGCGCCTTGGATTTTTTAGCCACGTTATCAATATTTTGTTCCTCTTGATACATTGATTGGTTCCGATGCATTGAAAAATAGGGGAAAATGGAATTCATCCGGATAGGTGCCATATGAACTGCAGGTAATATATGCAAATGATCTGTTCATGCAAAAGCGTACTTCATCAATGTCGTATTTCAGTTTAAAAGTACCCTGGTAGAAGTTTGTGAAATCATAGAAGTAAACATTATTGAATATATTTTTTAGAAAACTACAACTTAAAATAATTTCCGTAAATTATTCTTGAAAATGAAAAAACAAAACTCATTTCTTGGTAAAAAGGTTTGTTCGGAAAATACATCACATAATCTATGATGTATATATTGAGTGACCTATAATAAAATGATAATTATAATAATATATTGATTCACATATTGCCACGTTAAAATTACACGCTAGATCTAATTGTCACAAATGCTTTCACATTTATTGTGAAACTCATATCAGTTAAAATAAGTAATAAATGGTGTCACAGTTGAGCGATCAACAGAAAATGTAATTACGTTGATTGAAGATAAATAAATGTGAGAGAAAACGTACTTTCTTCAGCCTGCAAATTGACCAAGCTGAAAAACTGTATTCCTCCTGCATTACCTCTTGAAAATATGTTTTCTATGTAAATGAAACAATAAAATACAGTTCTATTGTCAGTGTTTACTTTTGAATAATGACTTTGAAATCATTATTCCGATAACTTATCTACCGTCTAATATCTTTCGAACCTGCATCAATAGTTGAGTAATAGTTGTTCGAATTACTTAGAAAAGTAAACTTATTAGACATCAACCTGGAAATCCATTATTGATTAACCGTTTATTATTCATGAATAAAAATTTCAGTGAATTGATTCAATGGTTTTCAATGAAATAGTGATAATGTGTGAATAAACGACGATGATATCATATCACGTGATTGATTGTCGTTCAAAATTTACAACTGTTCTTAACCCACATTACAAACTACAATATCTAATAATCGAAATTCATTTTATACCTGAAAATTCAGCACGAAATTCAGTTAACACTCATTAGATTTAAAGTCACATATTGATGTTTTTGCATCACGCTGCATTGCAAGAACTTGAATTGAAAAAAATCTCATCTGCAGACACTACTCACTTAAAATTTATTTGATTACACTGTTGACAATCTCACTTACATAATATACTGTATCATTGCTGAGATTGATGTTATACTGTCGAAGAGTGCTAAAATAAATAAAATAAAATAAAACATTCGAATGACTTTAACATATCTCATTCAGTTTTTCATTTATTACAAATATTTTGACTAATCATAATGAACATCGTTTAACGTCTTGTAGTGTATTTGATAACTTGACTTGATCAAGCACTGGTTGCTTCTGTGTCATTGAATTCATAATTTTGATGTATGAGTTCGAAAATTATTCTGAACTTCATTACGTGGTAGCCATCTATTGACATTCAGATCATTCCATTGATCATTATTCGAAAATGAAAATAACGTTCATTTATAAAAGTCCATTTGATGGTAATTTTTGAATTTGTAGAGCTGATTTGTTTTTTACCATACAAAATTGATATAAAAGCTTTTGAATGGCTGGATTGCTTCAATTCAAATCTCTGTAGTGTGTAAGTGGTTCACAATACTAGTAATCGCCTTTCTTCACAGTTGATGATTGATCACCTAAATTGCGACTGTATAACCTCACATGACTAACAGCCATTTATCAGACTGAACTTCGATCGAATATTATTTAATATGATACGAATTAGATCACATACTTTAAAAGATCTGTTCTGTTCATTAGCTCAAGAGCATTCTTGAAGTAACCATATTCGCTCCTGATTGCAGGATCTCCAACTGCACACTGTCCGCGTTTGCTTCATGCGCGTGCCCTTATATAAAACAAAAAAGTAAATAATTCAGTTCTCTACATTCAATGAACTCAGCGTAAATAGTTAACATCACACATGGTCATCAAAGATGCAAATGAAATGAAGTTGAATCAAAAGTAATTTAGCTAATAGATGAATAAAAATGAATTCACCATTAATACAGTGCGAATAAATTTTAAAATGGATAAGAAATACTATGGGTACTCGTAATGTTTAAAAATTGATAATTCAAATTATATTCACAAAACTCTCAGCAGCTTTTAATGAAAATAACAAGTCAATTTCGGCCAAATGTCAAAAGCAAACTAACTAATTTAGAACCAGTTAGTTTACATGAAAGTCGTTTGAAATCGAGAAGGATGAATCCTCTTTCCGATGTGAAAAGTAGTTAACGGATGCAAATTATATTCGGATTATAGTAAGAGCACCCATTTATCTTATGTAATTTACATTGCCTGTGTTAAACATATGTGGTCGGATACCTGCTGCAATATTACACTTCCGAAACCTGTTTACCAAGACGAATCTCAGTACTCTGGAATATCGCATTCATTACCTTTACATTAGAGCACGTTCGCTGCTCTGAATTAGATATTCTGGTCCGCAATCCTGAAGACTATAATGAGGAACGTCAGCCGTGAAATATCATAGATCATTGTTTATAGTGATTTTGCAAAATCATGAGAAGTCACAGGGAATATAACACGTTGTAAAGTATCTCTCGAAAAAACATGAAAACAGAAAAAAATATAGCTACTTAAAATCGAAGTATGTCTTCAAAACAGGTGTAATATCTGTAGAAAATTGTGGAATATAATGATTTTTGGAAAATACTTCCACGCAAATATATTTGTGTTATGATATGACTGAGTCATTCTGTTGACATTTTGGTGCTCCATTTCATTCCATTTTGAGATTTTATCATTGTTTATTGTTTTTATTTCTATATCTTGTACTTATATTGAAGTTTTGATGTTCTCTTCAGAACTGTACATATGTTGTTTCAATTTGATATTTAATATGGCTACAGCCATTTTTGATTCGATACCGTAGCAATTTGGACTGGAAGCAGTTATTCTTCCGGAAGCGGATACCCACCAGGTTAAACTGGACTACGATGGTGTGACAATAGTTGAGTAATTGTCTGTATTTCCATTTTATATTTAATAAAGACGGCTTGCTCCTGGAATTACTGTCATTTTGATATCGAATTCGGGACAGCGCGTTTCAACCTGCACCTATTGGAAACGGAGTGAATTGCTAGGGTAGAAAATCCATCTACAGTCCAACTATTGAGAAGAACGAAGAAAAAATTGGAATTTTCATCGTTTACAATATCAAACTTCCTGGAAGAAGAACTTTGGATTACTTATCTTTAGCCTTGATCAAACTGTATTTTGGAAAACGTTCTTCTTCAATTGCCTTTCCATAGTTGAAGTCATCTTGAGTACTTTACAGGCGATCAGCGCCCAATATTCATAACACCTCATCAGATCATATATAATACGCACTGGACGTTGTACGTGTTGTTCAGTAGCATTAGAAACGCATACTTCGACGCATGACACACTGGTACATATATGCATACATTGTTGTCAAACTGTTGAACTGGATCGCTTTCACTTGCGAATTTCACTTTACTTCTTTTGGATTACTAAATGAATATAAAAATGTAAATAACTACAACACATTGTTGTCAAGAAACCAATAGATGTTGCTGAAAATGTAGTCAACCCTATGCAAACTCTTTCTTCAAATGACGAAAATGTTTATATAGAAACATTGGTGCGGTCCGACCGTTGTATCAGTTGAAACGATAAGAATCGTGATTATTGCAAAATATTGACTGGCTTCTACCTAATTCACCAGGAACCAATCGTGATCCATTCAGTAGAAAAATACATATGAAAATGCAGACAAATGATCGAAAACTGTAATCTTGCGTCAAAATTTCATACTGATTGTTGGTTTCACAGTAAGAGAACAACAATCTTCGGTGTGAATGATTTCAAGATTAGGTGAAGTATTTGCAAAATTGACGGAGCACAGCGAAGTGAATGACATTATTGTAGGATGTTTTTTGAATGTTTTGTTTTTGCAAAATCCATCCATGTATATATATTTGTGTTATGATATGACTGAGTCATTCTTATTGTGTTTGTGCAATTTATAGAATGACCTTGATAAACGCTAATCTTTGTATAGACACGTCAGCCTCTCAATTACCAGCCCCACGGAATAGAGGAAAAACAACCACTTATGAGTCAGACAGACAGATCAGTTTGTTTGTTATTTTAATCATGCCCTAATATACATGCAAAATCAGACTGCATCGTAAACCAATTAGAAAACTGACATCAATACAAAATAACAGTGATAGTGAGTGTGAACTGGGGTAACGCATAGCAGTCAATTAACTATAGTTCATAAATGAGAAATGATATAACAACAGTTAATGCCTCAAACAAGAGTATAGGATAAGAGCAACGTCACAATAGTAAGAATAAAATGCTTACTTTGTATACAACCAAAAATAATGAATCGTAAGCAGAAAAAACATTTCTAGAAGATAGTCAATCTTCTTTAAGTGCCCGCCATAACACCTTCCCCCCCCCCTTTTTTTTGAAAAGAAAAATAAATATCATCGGTAAGATTTATCATAGGGGTTCACTTTGATCCTGTTTGGTTTCCGTCGAATTCTTTGTGATTTCCTTAGAAATGATGCTGTTCTTGTCTCCACTGCTTTCGTTTTCTGATTGCTTCTGTCAGTCAAATCAAGTAACATGTTTAACGTCATCGGAGTACTCAGCTTAACTTCATTCCCGTCATCGCATCTGGACGGTTGGATGTGGTTAGCATGTCTCAGCCACTTCATATTGCTTACTTTGACCTCATAGATAACTCTTCCTCTGTTCCTTAGATAATTCCAGGAACCCACTC
This sequence comes from Schistosoma turkestanicum, assembly GCA_944470395.2. NCBI lineage: Eukaryota > Metazoa > Platyhelminthes > Trematoda > Strigeidida > Schistosomatidae > Schistosoma > Schistosoma turkestanicum. Next base: position 23,398 of record CALYCR020003004.1, read on the forward strand.
CATTGTTTTACGATGAAAATCACGTACCCAAACCTTTTGTCCGGGTAAGAATCTTCTGGGCTTCGCTCCATGCTTCTTGTTGTATTGTATTTCCATTCTGGAATTACGTTCGATAGTCATTTCAAAATTTGGCTTCAAACTATCTAATGGCGTTCTGATTTTTCTTCTAAGCATAGCTTCCGCAGGGGACACTTCACCGACCGTCTCACGATTCGGTGTTGAACGATAAGCAAACAGGAACTTATACAATATCTCTTCTAATCTTCCTTCCCCCTGGGCTTTGAGTAACGCTCTCTTAAAAGTGTCGACGAATCTCTCGACTTGCCCATTTGATTGTGGGTGATACGGAGGGGTTCTGATATGCTTAATGCTGTTAAGAGCACAAAACTTCTGGAATTCTGCAGACACGAATTGTGGGCCATTATCGGAGACAAGTACTTCTGGGACTCCGAAACAGCTGAATATTTGACGCAGTTTGTCTAGTGTAGCCATGGTTGATGTAGACCTCATACAATGTACTTCCGGCCACTTAGAAAAAGCATCGATGATAATTAAGTAGTGTTTGCCCTATAGGGGACCAGCGAAGTCTACATGAACTCTCGACCATGGATGTGTCGCTAGTTTCCAGCAGCAAAGTTCGGTTTTTCTAGGGGCTTTCGCAGCTTGTGCACATTTTGAACATCTCAATACATAATTCATAACATCAGTATCAATTTTTGGCCAGTATACGTAACTGCGGGCCAATGCTTTCATTCGGACGACACCTGGATGTGCAGAATGTAATTGTGACAGGACTTTGTGGCGCAAAGATTTGAGAATAACTACACGGTCACCAAACATAAGACAATCATCAACAACAGCAAGGGCGTCCCGTCGATGAAAATATTGTCGTTCTGTTGCGTTGAGGTGTGGGGGCCAACCACACAAAAGATAGCGAATAATTGTCTGAAGCTCTTCATCCGTCCTAGTTGTAGATTTTACGTCCATTGCTGACAAAGGTGTAGCCTGAATAGAAGTTTGCAGTATGTGATGAATATCATCTTCCAGTGACACCGTAGCAATAATAACATCTTCGTTCTCAAACTTTTGAGTCGCAATTAATCTGGAGAGGACGTCAGCGTGACCAAAAGTCATTGTTGATTTATAGCGAATCTTAAAGTCATAAGCTAACAACATAATTGCCCAACGCTGTAAACGATTGGCAGTATGTACTGGAATGCCGGACTTTGCCCCAAAAATAGAGAGGAGAGGTTTGTGGTCTGTCAGCAACGTAAATGGTCGACCATAAATCATTTTATGAAACTTCTTTATTGCAAAAATCAGTGCCAATCCTTCTTTTTCTACTTGACTGTATCTCCTCTCAGTAGCATTTAGAGATCTAGACGCATGAGCTATCGGTTTCTCTTTACCATCAGGGAAACGATGACTAATAACAGCACCAATACCGTAGTTAGAAGCATCGGCAGCGACAACTATCTCTAATTTTGGATTATAGTGGGTTAGTAGTAAATCAGAGGATAAGATTTTCTTGATTTCTTCGAAGGAATTCTGGCATGCTTCTGACCAATTCCATGTTGCATTCGCTTTTAGAAGTTGATTCAAGGGATGGCGTAACCTTTGCATAGATGGAACAAAAACACTATAATATCCAATCATACCTAAGAATGATCTTAAAGTCACCACATCGGTAGGTGCAGGCATTTGTGTGATAGCATGTATATTATCTGGATCTGGACGGCGCCCATGTTTATCAAATATAAATCCAAGGTATTTAACAGATTGAAGGAAAAATTCACATTTATGTTTCTGCAGTTGGAAACCAGATTGTGATATTCGTGTAAGTACTTTATCCAAACGCGATAATAACTCATCTTTAGAGGAACCCACAACAATAATATCATCAAGATAAGCGGCAACACCATCAAGATTTGATATCATAATGTCCATTAACTGTTGGAAAATAGCAGGCGCTGGCTTTACACCAAAAGGTAGTCTGTTGTACTGGTAAAGTCCACGATGAGTATTTATTGTTAGATAAGGCTTAGAATCATCATCAACTTCTACTTGTAAATAGGCATCAGATAAATCCAGTTTTGCAAAATAACGTCCACCATTGAGTTTAATGAATAGATCTTCGGGCAATGGCAATGGATATGAATGATTTTGCAGAGCATTATTTAATCCAGTAGAGAAATCAGCACATAGACGAACAGTACCGTTAGCTTTTTGAACGACAACAATCGGAGCTGCCCATGATGAGAAAGTAATAGGTTGTATAACCCCAAGCTTTTCTAATCGGTCAAGTTCTTTATCAACTCTATCGATAGAGGCGTAGGGTACCTGCCGTTTTGGACGAAAAACTGGTGTAGCTCCTTGACGTAAATATAATTTGGCTTTACCAATATTGCAACATCCCAAAATATCTTGAAATACATTCGAATGCTTTTCAAAAAGATGAGCTGTAGTCAAGACGTTGTTGTTTGATGTAACATTTAATACAGGTAGATTTTTAGGAATATGTGGATCTTTCAATGTACACACTGCGTCTAGTGGCACCTTCCAAAGATTTAATTTGTCAATCCAATCAATACCAATAAGATCTAAATCATGTCTGTTTGTTAAATAACAAGTTCCAGTAAAAGAATGTACTCCGAATTTAACAGCACAATTTATCATCCCAACGAGTTTTAGAATATCTCCAGATGCATTACGCGCTGTATGTTCAGTAGGCAGTAATGGGGGGCAACCCATCAATTCCCAAGTTTTCTTAGAAATAAGTGTGATATCAGATGCTGTATCCAACTGCAAACGAATCTGAACATCATTAACTAATAGATCTACATATCTTCTTTTGTCAGCAAGATTACACGTGAATGTCGAATATATACTACGTATGGAACTCTTATGATTCCGGGGAAACTTTATGCGTCGTCCAGATTTCAAATAATTCTGTTGTCGGCAGACTGTTTCTTTATGACCAACTTTATAGCAAATGTTGCACTTATGACGTTTATAACGGCAAAATCTCGCGAAATGCCAAGATCCACAAAACCAGCACTTCGAAGACGGTTTGAATAATTTAGTTTGACGTTGATCATTCATTGGAACACTCTTACTTTTGTTGGATTTGACAGCATGGATATTGCAATTTAGTGAAGCATTACCTTTGGTCTCTACAAGCTTCGTATCATTTTTGAGGTTGACCAGTCGTTGACATTCTGACGTTACCATCTGTAGTGTCATGTCATCGTTTTGCTCAATGCGTGATAGCAATCTTGTTCGAACATCAGCATCTGCTGGTGACTGGAGTCCAGAAACAAATAATAAACATTTAAACTGATCATTTGACAATGCGTTTAATTTAAAACGTTCGGCTTGTAGATTAATTCTGCTTGCATAAGACAAATAATCCTCATCTGCATCTTTTGTCAATTGAAGGCATTTATAACGAATATGAAATAAAGATGCTGGTTCACAGAATATCGCATTTAAAATGTCAATAGTTTCATTAAATGTCAGATCTCTTGGATGTCGTGGGAGGATATATTTCCTGTATTTAGAATATTCACTGAATGCTGATTAGCTAATAAATTGTAGCAGAATTAATGATCAATGACTGCATAGGTTGGATCCACTTCAAAAAACCGTCGCCAGTTTATTGTGTTTCTGCAAATATATACAATGACCTTGATGATCGCTAATCCCTGTACAGACACGTCAGCCTCTCAATTACCAGCCCCACGGAATAGAGGAAAAACAACCACTTATGAGTCAGACAGACAGATCGTTTGTTTGTTATTTTAATCATGCCCTAATATACATGCAAAATCAGACTGCATCGTAAACCATTTAGAAAACTAACAACAATACAAAATAACAGTATTAGTGAGTGTGAACTGGGGTAACGCATAGCAGTCAATTAACTATAGTTCATAAATGAGAAATGATATAACAACAGTTAATGTCTCAAACAGGAGTATAGGATAAGAGCAACGTCACAATAATAAGAATAAAATGCTTACTTTGTATACAACCAAAAATAATGAATCTTAAGCAGAAAAAACAGTTCTAGAAGATAGTCAATCTTCTTTAAGTGCCCGCCATAACACCTCCCCTTTTTTTTTGAAAAAAAAAAATAATATCATCGGTAAGATTTATCATAGGGGTTCACTCTGATCCGGGTTGGTTTCCGTCGAATTCTTTGTGATTTCCTTAGAAATGATGCTGTTCTTGTCTCCACTGCTTTCGTTTTCTGATTGCTTCTGTCAGTCAAATCAAGTAACATGTTTAACGTCATCGGAGTACTCAGCTTAACTTCATTCCCGTCATCGCATCTGGACGGTCGGATGTGGTTAGCATGTCTTAGCCATTTCATATTGCTTACTCCGACCTCATAGATAACTCTTCCTCTGTTCCTTAGATAATTCCAGGAACCCACTCCATTGTTTTACGATGAAAATCACGTACCCAAACCTTTTGTCCAGGTAAGAATCTTCTGGGCTTCGCTCCATGCTTCTTGTTGTATTGTATTTCCATTCTGGAATTACGTTCGATAGTCATTGCAAAATTTGGCTTCAAACTATCTAATGGCGTTCTGATTTTTCTTCTAAGCATAGCTTCCGCAGGGGACACTTCACCGACCGTCTCACGATTCGGTGTTGAACGATAAGCAAACAGGAACTTATACAATATCTCTTCTAATCTTCCTTCCCCCTGGGCTTTGAGTAACGCTCTCTTAAAAGTGTCGACGAATCTCTCAACTTGCCCATTTGATTGTGGGTGATACGGAGGGGTTCTGATATGCTTAATGCTGTTAAGAGCACAAAACTTCTGGAATTCTGCAGACACGAATTGTGGGCCATTATCGGAGACAAGTACTTCTGGGACTCCGAAACAGCTGAATATTTGACGCAGTTTGTCTAGTGTAGCCATGGTTGATGTAGACCTCATACAATGTACTTCCGGCCACTTAGAAAAAGCATCGATGATAATTAAGTAGTGTTTGCCCTTTAGGGGACCAGCGAAGTCTACATGAACTCTCGACCATGGATGTGTCGCTGGTTTCCAGCAGCAAAGTTCGGTTTTTCTAGGGGCTTTCGCAGCTTGTGCACATTTTGAACATCTCAATACATAATTCATAACATCAGTATCAATGTTTGGCCAGTATACGTAACTGCGGGCCAATGCTTTCATTCGGACGACACCTGGATGTGCAGAATGTAATTGTGACAGGACTTTGTGGCGCAAAGATTTGGGAATAACTACACGGTCACCAAACATAAGACAATCATCAACAACAGCAAGGGCGTCTCGTCGATGAAAATATTGTCGTTCTGTTGCGTTGAGGTGTGGGGGCCAACCACACAAAAGATAGCGAATAATTGTCTGAAGCTCTTCATCCGTCCTAGTTGTAGATTTTACGTCCATTGCTGACAAAGGTGTAGCCTGAATAGAAGTGTGCAGTATGTGATGAATATCATCTTCCAGTGACACCGTAGCAATAATAACATCTTCGTTCTCAAACTTTTGAGTCGCAATTAATCTGGAGAGGACGTCAGCGTGACCAAAAGTCATTGTTGATTTATAGCGAATCTTAAAGTCATAAGCTAACAACATAATTGCCCAACGCTGTAAACGATTGGCAGTATGTACTGGAATGCCGGACTTTGCCCCAAAAATAGAGAGGAGAGGTTTGTGGTCTGTCAGCAACGTAAATGGTCGACCATAAATCATTTTATGAAACTTCTTTATTGCAAAAATCAGTGCCAATCCTTCTTTTTCTACTTGACTGTATCTCCTCTCAGTAGCATTTAGAGATCTAGACGCATGAGCTATCGGTTTCTCTTTACCATCAGGGAAGCGATGACTAATAACAGCACCAATACCGTAGTTAGAAGCATCGGCAGCGACAACTATCTCTAATTTTGGATTATAGTGGGTTAGTAGTAAATCAGAGGATAAGATTTTCTTGATTTCTTCGAAGGAATTCTGGCATGCTTCTGACCAATTCCATGTTGCATTCGCTTTTAGAAGTTGATTCAAGGGATGGCGTAACCTTTGCATAGATGGAACAAAAACACTATAATATCCAATCATACCTAAGAATGATCTTAAAGTCACCACATCGGTAGGTGCAGGCATTTGTGTGATAGCATGCATATTATCTGGATCTGGACGGCGCACATGTTTATCAAATATAAATCCAAGGTATTTAACAGATTGAAGGAAAAATTCACATTTATGTTTCTGCAGTTGGAAACCAGATTGTGATATTCGTGTAAGTACCTTATCCAAACGCGATAATAACTCATCTTCAGAGGAACCCACAACAATAATATCATCAAGATAAGCGGAAACACCATCAAGATTTGATATCATAATGTCCATTAACTGTTGGAAAATAGCAGGCGCTGGCTTTACACCAAAAGGTAGTCTGTTGTACTGGTAAAGTCCACGATGAGTATTTATTGTTAGATAAGGCTTAGAATCATCATCAACTTCTACTTGTAAATAGGCATCAGATAAATCCAGTTTTGCAAAATAACGTCCACCATTTAGTTTAATGAATAGATCTTCGGGCAATGGCAATGGATATGAATGATTTTGCAGAGCATTATTTAATCCAGTAGAGAAATCAGCACATAGACGAACAGTACCGTTAGCTTTTTGAACGACAACAATCGGAGCTGCCCATGATGAGAAAGTAATAGGTTGTATAACCCCAAGCTTTTCTAATCGGTCAAGTTCTTTATCAACTCTATCGATAGAGGCGTAGGGTACCTGCCGTTTTGGACGAAAAACTGGTGTAGCTCCTTGACGTAAATATAATTTGGCTTTACCAATATTGCAACATCCCAAAATATCTTGAAATACATTCGAATGCTTTTCAGAAAGATGAGCTGTAGTCAAGACGTTGTTGTTTGATGTAACATTTAATACAGGTAGATTTTTAGGAATATGTGGATCTTTCAATGTACACACTGCGTCTAGTGGCACCTTCCAAAGATTTAATTTGTCAATCCAATCAATACCAATAAGATCTAAATCATGTCTGTTTGTTAAATAACAAGTTCCAGTAAAAGAATGTACTCCGAATTTAACAGCACAATTTATCATCCCAACGAGTTTTAGAATATCTCCAGATGCATTACGCGCTGTATGTTCAGTAGGCAGTAATGGGGGGCAACCCATCAATTCCCAAGTTTTCTTAGAAATCAGTGTGATATCAGATGCTGTATCCAACTGCAAACGAATCTGAACATCATTAACTAATAGATCTACATATCTTCTTTTGTCAGCAAGATTACATGTGAATGTCGAATATATACTACGTATGGAACTCTTATGATTCCGGGGAAACTTTATGCGTCGTCCAGATTTCAAATAATTCTGTTGTCGGCAGACTGTTTCTTTATGACCAACTTTATAGCAAATGTTGCACTTATGACGTTTATAACGGCAAAATCTCGCGAAATGCCAAGATCCACAAAACCAGCACTTCGAAGACGGTTTGAATAATTTAGTTTGACGTTGATCATTCATTGGAACACTCTTACTTTTGTTGGATTTGACAGCATGGATATTGCAATTTAGTGAAGCATTACCTTTAGTCTCTACAAGCTTCGTATCATTTTTGAGGTTGACCAGTCGTTGACATTCTGACGTTACCATCTGTAGTGTCATGTCATCGTTTTGCTCAATGCGTGATAGCAATCTTGTTCGAACATCAGCATCTGCTGGTGACTGGAGTCCAGAAAAAAATAATAAACATTTTAACTGATCATTTGACAATGCGTTTAGTTTAAAACGTTCGGCTTGTAGATTAATTCTGCTTGCATAAGACAAATAATCCTCATCTGCATCTTTTGTCAATTGAAGGCATTTATAACGAATATGAAATAAAGATGCTGGTTCACAGAATATCGCATTTAAAATGTCAATAGTTTCATTAAATGTCAGATCTCTTGGATGTCGTGGGAGGATATATTTTCTGTATTTAGAATATTCACTGAATGCTGATTAGCTAATAAATTGTAGCAGAATTAATGATCAATGACTGCATAGGTTGGATCCACTTCAAAAAACCGTCGCCAGTTTATTGTGTTTCTGCAAAATATATACAATGACCTTGATGATCGCCAATCCCTGTACAGACACGTCAGCCTCTCAATTACCAGCCCCACGGAATAGAGGAAAAACAACCACTTATGAGTCAGACAGACAGATCGTTTGTTTGTTATTTTAATCATGCCCT
>CALYCR020003033.1:0-43964 GCA_944470395.2 Schistosoma turkestanicum
GATCTGGCAATCACATCAGAAAAAGATTCATGAGAAGAGAACATGCGACAATGTATGTATGTAACATCGAAGAAGCTCACTAGAAATAATCGTAAACCAGAACAATCAGTGAGAAACAAGGGAGACAAAGTAATCACTAACATTGAAGAGCAGTGAAACAGGTAGATAGATTGAATCGACCAATCACACTGGACTAAACCAAAGTCAATATTTTCCATTCGTAACTCAAAACTGTTCTACTGTATGTAACGGAAAGTTTGGAAACTATGGAGGCCATCATCCTTAACAGACAGGCGTTTATTAACAGCTGCCTACTTAAAATACTGCACATCCATTGGCAAGACATCGTCAGCAACCTACTCTTGTGGTAGATAACATAGCATATTGAAGTTGGAGGGGATTTCAGGGCGAAATGCTGAAGGTGGATACGACAAATATTGCAGAAATCACTCAACCATGTTACGAGAAACACCATATCATAAAATTTCCAACATCAAACAAGATAGAGTAGATCAAGGAACACACTGAGTCGACAGTTGAAGACATATGACAGAGTAACCAGTATCGATTCGGCAGAAATGAAAATGAGATGCGAGTACAAAGTTGGTTGAGGTGTCCTGGTTGGTAGCTGATGCTGTAACATAAATTACTAAGCATGTACTATCTCAATTTCAAATCAGAAAAAGAATAGTGTAAGGATAAAACGTATTACTGACGAGACTGACAAAAGATATGACGACCGCAGAATATTCGTCATCTGATTATACATGTGAGGCAATAGAGGGGGATGGATTAGCATCCACATGTACACTCAGCTGTTAGACATTACTTTATTCCATATTGAATTGCAATGAACATTATCACAGCATTTTGAACTTGAATTGAAAATGCGACAAAAGTTGGCACACCTAACATACTTATTATACTACTTATTTGCTTCTTCAGCGATATAAGGCTTCATTCAAAAGTAAGAAAGTCAAACCAATCACAACTATTGAAGAACAGAGAAACAGGTGGTTAGAGTAAGTCGGTGAACTCTACAATGGACCATACTCATAAACTGAATCATCACCGACACAGCACACACAGACACTTACGTTTATTTCGTTCCACCTGCCACTGAAAAAATCAGTGTATCCGTTCGAGAAGTCAAGTTTGGAGAAGCATTAATATCAGAAAATATACCAACTTCTCTAACATGGAGAAGGCAATCAGCACTTGGACAGGAGAGCATTCCGGAAACATACAAGTTGAGGAGCAACAACATGTACCGACACACTGGAAACATGGAGGCACAGTCGAAAGGTCAAAAAACAGAGATCTCCAGAAGTATGAGAAATACACAGACACCATACTCTACTATCGTTTGCTGGAATAATTTTCAACAGAGTCTTGTTCATTATTGATGGAATATAAAATGAGAAAACAGCCCCATCCGATCATTCTGAACAGATGTCTTTTAACTGATAATGAACCTGCATATTCTCCCTGATTGATTGCCTTTGCGGATTGATGGTAGCATGATTCATTATAACAGTAGAGTGTTGTAATGATATATTATGGGCGACCAATGATATTCAGTTAATGAGGAGTATTCTGTATTGCAGAGTGTGACTGGCATTTTGATTGTTGCACAATATCGATTACATGAATATGAAACATTGCAGACATCACCCAACTATGTACCGAGGCACATCCCATCCTGCAATCATCATTGTCAAACGGGATAATGTAGATTAGGCATACACTGAGTAAGTAATTGGGGACAGATTTGAAAATAATGAATATTGATTACGTAGAAATGTAAATTAGATGCCATGACAACGCTGATTGAAGAATACTGATCAGTGGTCGACGCTGTGCGTGCATCAATGGGCGTTATGAAGAATGTACTATAATAACTTCAAATCAGAACTGAAATTGTGCATTCATAAAATGTATTACTGATGCTACTAATGAACGATCCGATGACAAGAGATTCATTTTCCTCAGTACTTGCAATCTCTCTTTAACACAACCATTTGTCCAATTAATGTTGGGGGAAGAGACAGCAAGATTCATATTCACAGCATTATGCTGATAATCAACAATATTTTCTTCACAAATAAAGCTGCTAAGCAGCTTCAAAAATTAAATTGTATGGATGAAGAATTTGTGATGATTAGGCTTACGAATACGGATAGGCTTCAAACATGCTACTTTAACTCGAAAAATCATTTTGCATATATACACTGACCATGGATAGCTGTAAAGTCTACCAAGTCATTTATCAAATTGCAATCAAAATCATAACAGCATTTTGAACTTGATTTGAAAATGTGGGCAAACATCACTCACACATTATACTGGTTATTCTTATATACTACTTATATATATTCTCAGCGACTGTCAACCACAATCCCAATTCAAGTAAACATAAATACGACACCATCACAGTTTGTCTAGTTGAATAATAGAAATTCATCAGACAACTTCATTCTGAGCACACACACACATACACATACAACGATACACACAACGGACTTTTAGTGGAGGCCAATGGAATGTAATTCTCTTACTGTAATTGAGACAGAAACTTGTTTACTAAAAGTTGATTATTTTTCAGTCAGTGTGGCTACGTAATAGAATCAAATAGATCTCACTTCCCACACTCCATTCTCTTCATTCAGTTATTTGTTCACAAAAAAAGATATTTGAACATCTGTTTGTTTCTCACCACCCAACGGCACAGAATTTCGTTTAGTTGCTGATGTTTAGCAGTTGATTCGAGAAGAGACATTGTTCAAACGGCCAGCAACTGTGAACTGTTCATGATTTGTGAATTTTCCAGTGTGCAGGAACAATCATCAACTCTCTGTATTCATTCTTCACGTTCAAATTTATACACAGAATGTGGTAATGATTTTTTTATCAATAAAGATGTACAGTTAGGTTTCATAGTAGATTGTTATAATCCCATCTATAAAATCATATTCAATTCATGTTGCGAAACACCTAACAGTTAGTCATTAAAGTTGATACTCGTAACTTGTCACACACATATGAACTAGTACTACTACTACTCATCACTAACGATATGACAGATGTATTAACGTGATATTCACGTGAAATATCATGAATACTAATTGATAGAGACTGATTGAAGCTTTTGATGTGTTGTTATGTTATGTTTACCCACAAATAAAAACCGTGTTAAGAGGAACACCCTTTCTTACAGTCCTCAACGTCAAACGCGATAAACTAGATACAGGTACACACTGAGCCGACAGTTGCAGATGAATGTCAAGTAACGAATTGCGATTCAGTAGAAATGGAAATGAGATGTGAGGAAAAGGTTGGTTGAAGAATCCTGCTTGGCAGCGGATGCTCTTTAGGTAGCAACTGGGGTTAGTGATTATGTACTACTGTAACTACAAATCAGAAATAAATTGTGTAATGATAAAACCTATTAATAATGATACTGATAAACAACCCAATGACCGCACACCATTCATCGCACACCATCATTCTGAACGAGCGTCGTTTATCTGACAATGAACCTGTTTTACCCCCGGGTCTATTGACTTTCCGGATAGATGGTAGTATTAATCAACGTAACACTAGAGTGTTTTAATGATACACTACGAGCAACCAATGATATTCAGATAATGAAGAGTGTTCTGAATTGCACAGTATGACTGGAGTTTTTGATTGGTGCACAATTTTCGATTACATTTCATATTATTATATTATATTATTTATATATCCCTATGTAGAGTTTATAATTAGGAATAATTTTATTGATCTGAAGTGTGTAAGCAGTCACAGATGTTTTAAAACTGTTTGTTATCTTCGTTATGCAGTGTCAATCAATGTGTGACTGTTTCTTGGTACACTGACTATGTCTGTCAGACAGAAGACGAACTATGTAAAGGCTGACTGACGGAACTTCCGGTTAAGAGGCAGAATAGAAATAATTGAGCTATCGAGTTGTGGAGCAATCCGACCTCACAGATGAGTGAAGGCGTCGGTTGCTAAATCGTTATTCTGATTGGTACTTGTCACTTAAATATCAGTCAACTGTTATGGATGCAACATTCAGTCGTGATTGATGTAATTGTATTTTATTCTGATTCATGCTCGTGTATATGAAACTCTCCGTTCATCTTAATTCTACTCAGAACTAGTTCATGAACACTTATAATTTGTATTCTATGCAAAGTAATACTCCTAAAGATATCTAATGGCATACAAGTATGTATGTACGTTGATCTGATTCCGATTTGGAGGAATGAAATGAATAAAAACGCACCTCATTCTCTAATCACAACCTGCCGTTTGATATTTGGTCTTAACGGGATTTCACTTGATTATCTCGCGATTAGTAGTCTCAATTCGCTACACTGATATGACCGCTTTCTCTTCCTCAGTTGGTATGTTTTCTAGTCTTGATGCTTCTGCAAACTTGATATCTCAGACGGATATGTTGATCTATTCAATTGTTGGTGGGTTAACATCCATTGCAGTGTCATTGTGTGCTACCTCGGTGATGATCAAGTTTGTGAGTATGGTCCATTTTAGAGATCACCTCTTGTTTCGCTTTTCTTCAATAGTGGTGATTAGTTTGAATATGTTGCTTTTGAATGTAGTGTTGTGTCGCTGAAAACGCATATAAGTAGTACGAATAGTGAGTAGGGTGTGCAAACTTTTGACGTGTCCTCATATCGAGTTCAAAATGCTATGATGATTTTATGACTTAATAACAATGAGTATTGTGTTGTCGTCATTACTATTCAGTTGTCTCGATGAATAATAATTACCATTCATCAATTTACTCAAGTTTTTTTACTAAACCATCATTCCTCTCCTCCAACATTTTCTCTCTCGCTTTCTCGTTCTACAACTGAAAACAGCTTTCTCTCACATTCGTTGGTCAGTTAGCTCTTTTTGTGAGACGTTTTTTTTACCATCAGAAGCTGATTGGTCTGCGGTCACGGACTCATTCATTAGTAACATCAGTAATACCTAATTTGACTTCTGATTTGAAATTAGAAATGTACATACTTACTAACGCCTGGGCAACTAGCAGTAAACAATACTTCTTCACCCTGATAACAGTACATCCATGTCACTTCATCATTCTTCATTTGGAATCACTCAAATTTTCATTACATCATTCTCGTTTCTCTTCAGCTCTAAATGTCAATTTAAAAAAAACTGATTTCTAACCATATTCTTCTTCTTCATTACGAGCGATCTGTTCTCAGTTTCTCATTCGCTACAATTTTTGTTGCATGTTTTTGCCACTTCATTACTTAAATATTCTTTCAAAACTATCTTCGCAATTTGTGTGATAATCAGGTTCTTAAATTATGATGAATTGTAAGCGGCTAATAAGGACGTGTTGATTGATAGTGTTCTACATCACTGTCTTTCTTTGCTCTTTTCAGAAAATTTTCTGTAATAGGAATTATTTGAATGATCATCACTTCATAATGTGTTCTTGAATTTATCTATTTCAATGTGAGTACAATCATTTCGAACGCCATAATTTAATTCCGTCACCCAAACATTTTACCAGAAAATGAATAAACTGGTCCATTCCAGTATTCTTTCTAAATAGATTTCTTTTTAAACGGGGCAGTCTATCCTTCTAGAAAGTACCATATCAAGGAAAGCTATTCAAGCATTTTTCTCTTCGTCTCTGGTACAGTAAATAGCTGAATGGACATTACTGATACTGTTCAGCGGCTCTTGTTTGTAGATACTTTTGTTACATACGACTCATGTGTTATCTATGTATCAGCAGTGAAAGACAGGGATTATCTGAGATATCTTTCCAGAGTCTATTTTCCAATTCGATAAGGAAAATATGAGGCAATTTGTATTAATCCAAAATTTAAAACTGGTTGCTGTGTATCCTACAACGACTTCATTTCAAATTTTAAATTAGACGTTACGTGATATTTTGATAGAACAGTCAGAAGACATAATCGATCTGAAAAATGTGATGTATTTACGCTATACATTTCGAACAATCTGGTCACACATATTTACTTGTCAAGGCATTTTATATGAAGATGAATAAAAGGTCAATTAAATAAAAGTTCAAATAGACATAGTGTGATAATTGTAAATGTGAAGGAGAGAGAAAATTAACGTAATATGAAATGAATAAGAATCCGTTAATGTGTAGCGCAAATACATCACATTTTTAAGATCAATTACGTCTTCTCACTGTTCTATCAAAATTTATAAAAGGGACTAATTGTTTTAAAATACTTGATATGATAATGGATTTTGCAATGTAGAGAGATTTTCGCTTGTACTTTCAATGTGTTGTATGTTTTAGTAGATGAGTGTTAAGAATGTTAATAACTAATGATGTGAATCAATTTCGATTAGGAAACTGGAATATGAATACTGGATGTTTAGATGCTATTTTTTGGTCGATGAAAAAGGAAATAAGTAATATATATGTAGATTATTATGAGTATATAGGTTTGTCTGGATTTGTGTTCTAATCAGCATTTGTAAACTGTAGCTGTTTGGTACTTATCATTTTTATATGTATGAATCAAATGAATAGCGAACTCTTTACATGATAAATTCTACTGTAGTTATTGAACATTTGCAAAATAAGTTCTGTTGTTTATGTTGTAGTTATAAATCTGGATAACGTTGTATTCGTTTGACGTATCAATCATTGTTAGAGAACCATTAGATTTTTTAAAGCTGTCATCTTTACGGCAGTAGAATAATGAATGTAGAATTTACATTGCATAGAACATCACTTTGTATCGGATGTTAGTGCCGATTGATTTTCCATGTATTTGAATGAATCATTTTACTACATTAGTCTCTCACAAAAATAAGCATAATTTTCCGCGAGAGTTACTTAACCAACCAAATGTATCGTAATCTGTCATCAACTAAAATCATTTGTGACGTCATACTCATTCACTGTTTCACTTCTTAATCGTCGTCAATGATTTATCTAATTGGTTGATAAATTGGGTCAATGTCGATGTGTTTGTTGATTGTCGATTGACCTCAGTGCAAAGCTTCTAAAAATTCTTTAGTTTTCTTTATGCTGCCCCTATCCAGTGTTTCCACATTGATCTATTCGAATATGTGTCCATAAATATCAGTGTGTATTGATATAAACGAAGAATTGTCGTGACGTTTGATTCGCAATTGGTGTTCACGTAAATGAAGCTGAAGAGGACATCCACTTCGTCGTGTGTGGTGTTTTCCACTGTCTGAAAAATTTATTTGGTAGATGATATTCGGTTTTTCTTCCTTCGTTATTTTGTGCTTTGGTCTACATAGGATTGATTAAAGTGATTCTGTTGGTTTGTGTTCTACACCTATTGCAAATGAACTTAGTAGTCGTGTTGTTGACAATTTCAGTTGATGTTTTTTTGATGAAATTTCATGGATAGTCGTTCTTTTGGAAGATAGCCATCAGATGGTTTTCCTTGTTGGGCTGCAGTGTGTTCGCTCTCTTGAACAAAGTTTGTATGCAGTTGATTTTGTGAGTTCTGGAGTTGTTTCTACTGTAGTTGAGAATTAGATCTGTATGATCATTGATGAATGCGAGTAGTAGTTCAATGTTCAAGTAGGCAGACAAACTCTTTGATCGTTTTGTATGAATTGATTTATGCGAATTAATTCACTATAAATTCATATAGCTGTAGTCGAACAAACACAATTAACTGCACAAATCAAATTGGACAGAATAGTCAAACGTGATTATAAGGTTAATGTATTATTACTCCGTGTTTCAGTGTTCAATGCATAATTTTCAAGAATTGTAATGTCAGCATGGAAATTGAGATTGAGATTTGAATTTCCAGATAATGATACTCTATGCACTGAATACTTTTTGATAATTGTGATTTGATGATCACTGTGAAAAAAGTGCAGAGATGATTGTTGAATGAAATGTTGGAATTATGTGAATTTCAATTGTTGAGATTATTTCAAGTATAATTTTCACCAGTAACAAATCTGTCATTTTACATACGTAACACATGCTGGAATTACTGCATATCACATGGAATTAGTGTCTAAATATAAGGTATGTCGATCGATTTCACTAATTAATCTTAGTGACAAAGACAAGATTTCCACCTAACTGAAAGTTAACACTTCGCAAATATGATAGACTTAATGGAATAGATCATGTATCAAACCTGGATACCTAGTTAAACTTGATCACAATGCAGTTTTATTGCAAACTGACAGTATGATCATCTTTCAGAATGTCACAACTTGTTAAATTCTTTTACATTTGTTGTCGTTATTCTCCGCCTACATCATTTTTTATGTATATACATACTACTTATTGATAATCAGTAAACAGTTTAATGTTTAATAATTTCTACGTGTGTCATGTATTACCAATCCTCTTGGATTGTTGTGTGATATGCAAAATTATTTGCTTAAACTAGTAGCGTCTATTGTGTTTCCAATTAAAATGAGATTCTTCTGAATGTTGCAACGATTATTCCCTGTTGAGTAGGTTCTTCAAATTTTTGTCTGAACGTAACAACCTCCGTACATAGTGAGTGACATGCTAACACATCAACTAGGAAGATCAGTTGAAACAACATTTCATGCCACCTCGTTACAGTGAATTTTCTCAACCAAAACAACATTCACCGATGATGTGCTCCTTCATGAATGTATAACAGTTCAACTGCAACTGGTAAAACAGCTACACAGGCTGTACTCAGATGGCTGAATTGAATATCATGTGGTGCTACCCACAAACTAATTCCAGCACGCAACGAAACACGCACACAAACATACAAATGGAATGTGAGAAGTGAAAGAGTGAACGAGAGCGAGAGAGAGAAGACAACGATGCTGAATGAGTTCGAAATTTCAAGTCTCCTCCCTTCCTAATTGATGAATTGAGATTATATGTTTTGATACTGTACGAAGAAGTCCACTGGTGTAGATAAGAGCATCAATCAATTAATAATTTCTCTACCTAAATAACAGTATATTTGCATAGAACAATCATATTTGTATGCCATCAGATACCTCTAAGTAGGTAAAGCGTGTGAATAAATATTCTCAACTTTTGCTCACTAATTTTGCATAAAATTCTGTGTTCATGAACTAGTTTTCAGTACGATTAATATCACTTGTATATATCAAGGATGTGGAGGGTTTGTGAGGAAAGAGTGATCTGGAAAATCATTGTCATCTACGACCAGCCGTCATATATTACCTTCTTTCAAATGCAAGCTGCATTGCATCTACAAAAATGTTTGTGGACTTATTATACCCTATCGGTATTCAGTGCTATCGATTGTGCTGTCTACATTAAATTACTACATTATCACCAATTACCTTTTGGAAAATTTACAATGACTATATTCATCTTTATGCTTTTCCAAGTCAACTACCGAATTGCCACCAAAATCATTATAGCATCTTGAACTAGATTTGAAGATACATCAAAATTTGGCACACCTAACACACTATTTATACTACTTATTTACTTCTTCAGCGACATACGGCTTCACTCATAAGTAAGAAAGTAAAACTGACCACCATTATTCAAAAACAGAGAAACAGGCGGTTAGAGTCCGTTGGTGAACTCTACAATGGACCATACGCACAAACAC
This sequence comes from Schistosoma turkestanicum, assembly GCA_944470395.2. Lineage (NCBI taxonomy): Eukaryota > Metazoa > Platyhelminthes > Trematoda > Strigeidida > Schistosomatidae > Schistosoma > Schistosoma turkestanicum. The sequence continues at coordinate 9,624 of CALYCR020003033.1, forward strand.
AATGATCACCGATGCAGAGTGTCACCAGCGTTTTTGATTGTTCCGCAACGTCGATTACATCAATGTGTGACTGTTTCTTGGTACAATAACCATGTCGTTTAGACGGAAGACGAACTATGTAGAGGCTGAATGAGCGAATTTCGGATTAGGAGACAGAGTATAAATAAAAGAGCTGTTGAGTTGTGAAGTAATAAGCACCGGATCGAACCAGTGCAGTTATTCTTATTAGAATGTGTTCACAAAACAACAAATGCTCACAGAGATCCATCAAGAAATACGGCAAATGTGAAGATGAAAAGCTCAATCATACTACAGGAAACAAAATACTCATGTTTATTCAGCTCGAATTCAACAGTGATGATGTGACAGAGACAATCAACCTAAGACTACAAACCGCATTGACAAGAACTCATCGTACAGCTCAAATGATTTTCTCACATAAAACACCATATGCTTTAACACAATCAAACCTCAATGAGTATCCGTTTCATATTACCATCAACTACGTATACAATATCCCATGTACGATTCAGAGAACATGTTGCAAATTGTCTAAGATCAAGTGGGTTAGACGCATTCAGCAGTGTTATCATCGTGAGACACCTATCTGACACAGTACATGTCAAATCGAATTAACTAATTTCTAACCATATTATTCTTCCTCATGACCATCAGTCTGTTCTCAGTTACTTTCACTGTGCAACCATTTCGAGCTTATCTTGTGGTGTGTGCTACTTATACGAACGATATAAGTAGTATGAGAAGGGACGTGAAAGAAGAAGTCTCATGGTCAGAAGAGGAAAACGGCAAGCAATTGGAGCAAAAGCAAGAAGTAACTGGAGTACCAACAGGAAGGAAAGGAAGCAACAACAGGAATGGAAGAAGGATGGAGCGTTGAAAGTCACGACTCAAAGATGGTGTGCAAATAGAGTTTTCAATGTATTGTTTTCGTTTTTAATTGATGATGATTATTTCAATGTTTTGGAACTTTTAGTTTCATATTTTGTTCATCTGAAACAAATTTCTTTAACACAATTAATTTTGTTCAAATGTTTGCTACATCATTATAGAAAAAATACTGACATCTTGAACAAGTGGTGAGCACAAACAGTCGATGGTGAAAACGGTCAAGGATCAAACTTCGTACTTTAACAAGAACAATCACTTTGCAAATACGCATTCACCATGCTTAGCTGTACTGTCTTTCAAGTTAACTATGAACTCGCATTCAATAATATGACAGCATTTTGAATTCCATTTAAAAACACGATAATATTGTGCAAACATCACTCACTTTCTATACCTTCTGAGCGATAGTCAACTTCAGTCACAATCCAAGACAAGTAAACATCAATTCCATGCCACTCACTATTCTGTTCGTCACTAAGTATGCTTGAGGCTATTACGAGTTTACATTAGTCGATAAACGCGAACGAGACTTTTACCAGCGTCCAGGTAGGCTACCTTGAATCCAAACGGTAAAACAAAAGTCTCGGTAAGCGTAGAAGTATATTCTACAAACACCCAGCAACCACAGTATAATGAAGAATACAACTCTCGTTTGTTTATACATCACAGAAACGTCTTTGGGACAGTTAGAAAAATAGCACTCTAAAATACACAGCAGCCAATCACAGTCATGGATTTTCTTGGTGGGAAATGAAATCTCAAGGTCAGCTGATCAGTCCATGCTGGCAAAGGTGAAAACCAAAATAAGGCATTTATCAAGCGAATTTTGAGGATCTAACATCCCCAACATAATGCCAATTCATTTTATTGTCATGCGATTTGAATTTATGACAATACATACTTACTAACGCCTGTTTCTGCCCTTTTACTTAATTGAATCCATAAAAATAGTAGGTTTTTAGTAAACAGTCCACTCAAAGTATCGGTATTCCTTCTTTCAGTATCCACAGTCATCTTCTTCAGTAAACACTAAAGCTCGAGATTTGTTGACTTGAAAGACAATATAGATATCCATGATAATTGTATTTTTGCAAAGTGATTGTTCTTATTATTGTTACAAATTTAAATCTAAAACCGATTGATGGAACCAATGTTTCATACCGGAATCGTGCCAGAATATTTTTGGAGCTGCAATGTCGAATGGAGACCAGTATACTAATCCAGTTATCGCTTTTCTCAAAGTTACTGCCAAGACGTTAGTATATGCTATCGAATGCGAGGCTAAAGTTTAATGGATCGTTTATTAGTAGCATCAGTAATACATTTTATCATTGAAAAATTTTATTTCTGATTTGAAATTATAAATGTACATACTTAATTATGCCTGTTTCAGCATCGGCCAGCAACCATGACTCTTCAACCAACGTTGTCCACGCGTCTCATCTTCATTTCAACCTAATTGCTATTCGTTATTTTGACTTCTACCTCCTACTGTCGGCTCGTTTGACGGTGAGGATTGGAGGATTGTTCCTCTTTACACGGTTGAGCGATTTCTGCAATTTATGCCCTATCCACCTGCAGCGCTTTTTCCCTTACTTCCGTTCCAGCTTGAATATGATTTGTTATCTCGAACAAGAGGTAGTTGCTGATGATATCTGGTCAACAAATGCGCAGTATTTTAAGTTGACAACTAGTAATCAACGCATCTTCGCAGTTACTCCCTTTTCTGCTTTCAGTTCCTGAGGTTGTACGTTGTCTGGTGTAGATGCTTCTCCAAACTGAATTTTTGGAATGGCCAAGCTGATCCATTCAATTGTTCGTCGGTTAGCATCAATTTGAGTGGTCGTGTGTGCTTCTTCGATATTGGGTTTTCAGTAGTGCGGGTCAATTCAAGTGCTTACCTAACTGTTTCGCTGATCTTCTATGCCGTCAATTCCAATGCGTTGCTTGATTCTCACTGGTGATCATGATTCACGATCGTTTCCAGTTAGCTTCTTCGTCGTATCATATGATTGTCTAATGCTCCCTTCTCTTACAGCTCTGTTTACTGTCACTGCTAGATATTCCACATATTTAGGTTTGTTAGCTCCGATACTCCTCCTCTTCACCGTAATGATGATCATTTGACTGAATACACAGAGGCTGTTGATGTTGTGCAAATATGTGCAAAATACTCATTGATAGAAACATGCAACATTCGATATACAAAGATAATGAGGACCAATAGAAAATGGAATGTGAGTCATATTAATAATAATAATAATAAACCAGAATAACCATTTTATTAAATATCAACAATTTTCCCTTTAGTCAATTAAATATACGTTCATGTCCAGATGTCAGCTAGTTATAGAATGTCACAATGAAGAGAGAAAATAACATCAACAGAGAAATTCTCTAGATCAGATATAACTATTTGGTCAGCATACACTGCCACACTTAATCGAGGTGACCGAAAATATTGATTCCAGATCGTGGCCAGTACACAGGGAGCATCGTTCAGTTAAATGATGATCTTTGATGTCACACACTTCACATTGTACATTCATTTTAAAAATCCCATGCAATGACAACATGACAACATGATACTAGTGTTGAATTCTTAGAAATCGGTTACGACAAAAGCCTGCTGAAAAGAAGAATGTTTATATCAGAGAAACATTCACTTCAACATGTGACGAGGTTCTGGGTCACAAGAACAGCCATCAAGAGGAATGGATCACTGTTGATACACTGGTTAAGATTGAAGGAAGGTGGAACATGAAGGCAGCATTTAATATCAGCTGAACAAGAGCAGAGGAAGCCAAAGTACAGACTCAATACACAGAAGCGAATAAGCAGGTGAACAGGCGCATTAAAGCTGGCAAACGTAAATGTGTGGAAGATCTAGTAATGACAACGGACAAAGGTTCAAGAGGACAGAAGATGAAACTATCGAATGATACAACGAAGAAACTCACTGCATCCAGAACGACCAGTGCGAATGAAAGGAAGCCAAATATATCACCAACAGTAAAGGACAGCGAAAATGGTTGGTAGAGTACTTCGAAGTACTGATGAATTGACCAGCCTTACTGAACAAAACCAAAGTCATAGTTTCCATACCTAACTGAACACTATTCTACTGTATGTAGCGGAAAGTTTGGAAACTACGGAAGCCATCATCCTTAACACACAGGTGTTTATTAACCGCTGTCTATGCCAAACACTGCGCATCCATCGATCAGACATCATCGGCAACCAAATCCAGTCGGAGAGAACAAACCATGTGCAGGGAAAGTAGGGAAACGTGCTGAAGTCGGATAGGATAAACATAGCAGAAATCACTTGACTAGACATTATCAGCCAACCAACTACATAGCATATTGAAGCTTGAGGGGAAGTCAGGGAAAAATGCTGAAGTTGGATAGGACATACATTGCAGAAATCGCTCAACCATGTTGCGAGATACACCCTATCATGAAATCCTCAACGTCAAACGACATAAAGTAGATAAAGGAACACACTGCACCAACAATTGGCGATAAATGTCAAAATAACGAGTAGCAATTCGGTATAAATGGGAATGAGATGTAAGGACAATGTCGGTTGAAGAGTCCTGGTTTGTGGCCGATGCTGTAATAGGCGTTAGTGAGTATGTACATCTCTAATTTCAAATCAGAAATAAAATTGTTTAGTGATAAACGTATTACTGATGTGACCGACAAATGATCAGATGACCACAGACTAATAATAATGATTTCAAATGTGTAAAAACACTAATCTCCATATCTCTAATTACTGATCAGTTAAAACGTGTAAATTCACTTCACTATAGCAGGGCTGCCAAGGGTTCGTGAGGAAAGAGAGGACTGGATTAGCATACTCGTCAGCACAACCGTTAGACATTGCTTTCTTTTAAATCAAGCTGCCTGGCAGCGACAAAAGTTTGTTTTCGAATTTGTCGACGGTAAAATGTAATATGTTGCTTTTGAATGAAGTCTTGTGTCGCTGAAAATGCATATAAGTAGTATGATTAGTGAGTAAGGTGTGCAAATTTTTGACGTGTCTTCAAATCTACTTCAGAATGCTATGATGATTTTGGTTGCAATTCGGTAGTGGACTTCGAATACAATAAAAATATTTATGGTCGATGTACATTTGCAAATGAATGTTTTCTGTGAATGTAGTAAATTTGAATAGGCAACATTATCGCCAAATTCACCAACATATACCTGGAATTAATACTCCCAATTTTTGCAGCTGCTGTGCAGCTTGATATACAAGATAGTAATGTCCAGACTTTGTTAACAGTTGGGGACGTAAATTAAGTCCTCTCCTCACTGACAAATTTATTTGTTGGGAAACAAGCGGTAATCAATACTTCTTTACCCCGATAACATTACATCCAATCTCTTTCATCATTCTTTATTACGAATCACTCCAGTTTTCATTACATCATTCTCGCTCCTTTTGAGCTCTAAATGTCAATTCTAATTAACTGATTTCTAACCATAATAATTTTCTTTATAACCATCAATCTATTCTCAGTAACTTCATTATGCAACCATTTCAAGTTTGTCATCTCTTTGTTTTCTGATGATCATTTCAATGTTTTGGAACTTTTAGTTTCATACTTTGTTCATCTGAAACAAATTTCTATAACACTATTAATTTTGTAGTTCCGACCCCCCTTTCTGCGTTGAATATCTCTGATCCACTGAATGACTAACTGAAATGAGGCATTAATTCTCTATTGCGATCCTCCCTATGATTGGTTGTCTTGTACATTTCGCAAATAACTGAACAGTCATGTGAGATGTTCAAGATTATTCGGTCGTTTTATTGAGTGTGCTATATATAAATTACAGGGAAATCACGATATCAGCTATCCGATTATCGAGTTCACTACAACATAATGTGAACAGTAGTTGTAACAGTAACATGTGAAGAGAGGATTAAGTAGTATAAGATCTATCGATAGATCACACGACTTATCTCAAAGCGAATGACAAGATTTCCACCTAATTGAATGTAAATACTGCGCGAATATCGACTAAATACAATAAATCATGTATCGAACCTGGATATCTGGTTACACTTGATCATATGACAGTTTTTAATGCAAACAGACAGTATGATCATCTTTTATAATGCTACATAAAAGTTGTTAAGTTCGTTTACTTTTGTTGTTATTTTCTGCCGAAATCTTATTTCTTATCAATATTTTCCACTACTTATTTATATTCAGTAAATAGTTTCATATTCAATAATTTCTAGGTGTGTATGAAACAACTATTATATGATATTGTTGTGTGAAATGAACAATTTAGTTTACATAAGCAATCGAACTTATATTAATCTGCGTTCATGCAATTGATAACTGCAAGCATCGATAATACACTGTGTCACAACTTAATTTTACTTCTGATTTGAAATTATGACAGTACATACATTCTGACCACAGTTTCTACCATTTTGCTTAATCGTTTACATAAAAAGAGTGGGTTTTTAGTGAAGAATCCACTCGAAGTATCGACATCCATTTTTGGTATCCATTGTTATGATCACTAAATATTTTATTCATGGTGTTTTTACGTATCAACATGTAGACATATAATGGACAAGTATTGTAAGTCACCTTGCATTGTCTGTAGATATTCTTAATAAAGTATTGAAATAAACGATTAAAACACTGGAGGGACTTCATTCTATGTATTTGATCGGGCACATAATAATACGTTCTTAATATAAGGTATACTAGAAGTATTTGTGTCGTTTTCCGGTATCCACTGGCCTGTGCAACTACTTTCCGAGCTAGTCTGCTCATCCTTGAACAGCCTCCCCACTAATTTACAGGAAATCATATTGTCCTAATCTATGTTAACGGCCTTGAACTGATGGGTTGTTTAAATAACCTTGAGACTCCACCAATTAAGGAGAAGGAAAAACACCATAACATCACTGGGTAGATTAGCAAGCACGACACTGTGTGGACTAATCGGCTTGAGTGAACGGGAGAGCAGAGAAATTTAAGGCACGAACTGAATACACAGAATTGAACAAGTCAGCGAAGAGAAGCATCAGGGCAGATAAACTTAGGGAAAAATGCTGAAGTTGGATAGGACATACATTGCAGAAATCACTCTACCGTGTGACGAGAAACACCCTATCATGAAATCCTCAACATCAAACGACATAAAGTAGATAAAGGAACACACTGAACCAACAATTGGCAATAAATGTCAAAATAATGAGTAGCAATTCGGTATAGATGGGAATGAGATGTGAGGACAAAGTCGGTTGAAGAGTCCTGGTTTTCGGCCGATGCTGTAATAGGCGTTGGAGAGTATGTACATCTCTAATTTCAAGTCAGAAATAAAATTGTGTTGTGATAAACGTATTACTGATGCGACCGACAAATGATCAGATGACCACAGAATAATAATAATGATTTCAAATGTGTAAAAACACTAATCTCCATATCTCTAATTACTGATCAGTTAAAACATGTAAATTCACTTCACTATAGCAGGGCTGCCAAGGGTTCGTAAGGAAAGAGAGGACTGGATTAGCATACTCGTCAGCAAAACCGTTAGACATTGCTTTCTTTTAAATCAAGCTGCCTGGCAGCGACAAAAGTTTGTTTTCGAATTTGTCGACGGTAAAATGTAATATGTTGCTTTTGAATGAAGTCTTGTGTCGCTGAAAATGCATATAAGTAGTATGAATAGTGAGTAAGGTGTGCAAATTTTTGACGTGTCTTCAAATCTACTTCAAAATGCTATGATGATTTTGGTCGCAATTCGGTAGTGGACTTCGAATACAATAAAAATATTTATGGTCGATGTACATTTGCAAATGAATGTTTTCTGTTAATGTAGTAAATTTGAATAGGCAACAATATCGCCAATTCCTTGACAACTGTCTATCTATTCATTGCGTTCCAATTTTTGCAGCTGCTGTGCAGCTTGATATACAAGAAAGCAATGCTCAGGGTTTATCTACAGTTGAGGAGGTTAATTAAGTCCTCTCCTCACTGACAATCACTGGGTGGGTTAGTTTACACGATTAGGCATATGATAATCTGTATGAGGTCATTAGATCGTTTATCAGTAGCTTTAGTAATGCTTTTCATCACAACACAATTTTACTTCTGATTTGAAATTATTAATGTACAGACATATTAGCGCTTGTTACTTCCACAGAGCATCGGCCACCAACCAGGACTCTTTTACCGACGTAGTCCTCGCATATTATTTCCGTTTCTACAAATCACTATCAGTTATCTTGCCGAATATCTCCCATTGTCGGCTCAATGTGTTCATTGATTTAGTTTGACATTTGAAGATAGATGTTAAAATAAAGAATAGCGATTCGGTAGAAATGGAAATGAGATGAAAGGATAAAGTTGGCTGAATAGTCCTGATTCACAGCCGATGCTGTGTGGGCAGAAACAGGCGTAAATAAGCATGTACTATCACAATTTCAAATCAGAAGTAAAATTATGTAATGGTAAAACGTATTATTGATGCTATTAATTGACGTCCCCATGACCACACATTATTCATCTGATCGCACATACGTACGTGTGGGCAGTAATTGTAGACTAAGCGATAACTGAACAGTGTCTCCACTCAACAGTAATTTCATTGTATGTATCAAGCTGCATCGCAGCTCCAAAAAATTTCAACATTGATGAGTAGCTCGGTTCGACTGTTTACGTGATTCGATTCTAGGAAAAAATTGATTACATTACCAGGAAATATCACTTTGCAAATAAACAATGACTATCAATATCTACTTGGTCTATAAACTCAACTATCAAATTGCAATCAAAATCATCACATCATTTTGAACTCGATTTGAAAAGATGGCAAAAGTAGGCCCACATTACTCACTCATTATACTACTTATATTCGTCTACAGTGACACAAGCCTTCATGCACAATTAATAATATTCACACCAGTCACCACTATTCAATAACAGAGAAACAGGTGGTTAGAGTACTTTAATGAAGTCTACAATGCACCATTCTCACAAACACAACCAACACTGGAGTAGCACAAACAGACACTACCGTTAATGTCTTCCACCTGACTTTCTAACACAAAACAACATATGATTTAACACGATCAAAGCTCGATGAGTATCCGTTTCATATTACCATCAACTCCGTATACAATATCCTATGTACTCACACTAGTAGAACAGAAAGATATACCGGTGTATGATTCTGAGAACATGTTGCGAATTGTCTAAGGTCAAGTGGGTTAAAAACATTCAACAGTGTTATCATTGTGAGACATCTATCTGACACAGTACATGAAGTAAGTACACTGAAGTAATTCATGATGATTCATCAACAACCGAATCCCCATTAAACGTCTGAAACCAAATTAATTTGTTGGGAAACTAGCAGTAATCAATACTTCTTAACCCTGATAACATTACATCCAATCTCTTTCATCATTCTTTATTTCGAATCACTCCAGGTTTCAATACATCATTCTTGTTTCTCTTGAGCTCTAAACATCGATTCTAATTAACTGATTCTTAACCATAATCACTGATGGAGTGAAAAACAAACGCATTCAGTCCTCTACTATCAAATCTTGATACTAAGATATATGGAACAATGAATGATGACTTCCATTGTGATTTTACTTGTATAGCTAACGTGACTGGAGCACATTATTTAGTCAATATTCTTTTATTTCATACAGTCATCTTCACAGTACACGTTTCACCGTTATTTATTATTATGTCTTGTAACAATCTGGAATTTTTCGACTGATTTGATATTATGCTTACATATGAATTTCTTCAATAAGTTCGTAAGTTGTCATTTAGAGAGAGAGTTTCAGCACACTTCTAGTCAAAACAGATGAACATGTATACTACCAAAAATCATAACCTGTTTACACAGTATAACTTTTAGTACAATTTGTACAAAACCAGAAAATAGTAGTCAATTAGAAAGGGAACAATAAAAACACAGATATATCGATTAGTACTAGGGCAACAGCAAGATTGATAATTAAGAACAGAATAAAAGTAAACTGAGTATTCAGAAGGATGTCTTTGTGAAAGGAAGCTCAACTTTTACCGATCCGAATGTATGTGATATAAATGTTGTATAGATGAACAGCTTATTACGAGAAATCTCTCCAAGGACGTTAAGGTTAGGATTAGCATTTCGATTCTGGTGTTGAGGTTATGATATGTGGTTGAAAGTTAGAGAAACGATTATGAGTTCCGATTAGATGTTAGAATAATCAGTTTGGATTTTGAATTTGAATATCAATGACCATGAAAGCTGCCTTCAATAATTCATCAATAATGGTAGATTCAACTTAGCTCTTGTTCAAATACAGACTATCCATCATCGATTTTTATCAATGATCAATATGTTAGATCTAAATGGTTTGTCAGTAAAATACACTTTTACAATGAATCATAATTTCATTGACATCAAATTTCATTCTGTGTTTTGGTATACGTCATGCAATATCTACATATTGTATTAGAATGAATATCGACGTTTGTGAAAACACGCCAATCAAGACTAGCGCCGACTTCCATTCAGTATGATTCCAGATAAACTCAAAAAGCTTCTGCTCACCTTTGGTCTGTGATAGTTAGCACATGACAGTGTGAGCTTCAAGTGTGGTAATCGTCGATTTCAATATTTGAATAAATATCTACAAACAATGCAAAGTGATTTACAATACTTGTCTATTTATATGTATACATGTTTGTGTCAGAATGTCATCAATAAAATATACTCACTAATAGCATATCCAGTCAAATAAAAGGACAACCAAACGTGAAGCAGATACACGATTGCGTAAACAGCCCAGAAAATGACAGTGGACACCAAAGGAAGATACCAAGATTTGACGTGGACTCAACATCGAAATCGTCCGTGGACGGTAGTTCGCAGACACAATGCGCGTGAAACTGGGGTCTCTTAGAAGTGAGATGGATGAGAATCTTCTTCTACACTCAATCAAGCGGAGGAACCTTCTTTAGACATCTAGCTGCTTAGCAGCCACAAAAATTGAAACGTTGTCTGTATTCGAACCAACGAATAGCTGACGATTATGGTCCACATGAAAAAATAACTACGTTAAAGGAATAATCAATTTGCAAATATACATTCACAGTCGATATCAATATTGTTTTCCAAATCAACTATCAAATTGCAATCAAAAACATCACAGCATTTCTAACTGGAATTGGAGGACAGGACAAAAGTTGACACAACATAAACACACATCATACTACTTATATGCGTTCTCAGCGACATAAGTAATATTTTTTGTAGGTGCCGAGCAGCTTAGTAAGTAAATGAATTATCAGTGATCGATTGATTTGATCGGTGGTGTTAGTACACCTCTTAGTTTTCTAACTGAAACCAGTTAGGCTGAAATGATCAATCTAGTCAGACGAAGCACTCGTGCTTATATTAATCCATGTTCATGGAATCGATTACTGCAGGTATTGAGGAGGAACCTGCAGAGGAAGGTAGATTAGCGATGGTCCAAACGACCTGTGGGCGTGACCGCAGAGCCCAAGTGACAACTGCTTGAGGGCGGCCACGGATGGCTATTTTATTGAAGGTTTTTTGAGTATTAGCTCCGCTCTTAAAAGCTCTTAGTGGGCACCTTTACCGCCGGAGACGGAAATCCGTGAGGTAGGGTGAGGTGTGACATTTTTACGCTCCAGCTCCTCGAAACTCTTCCTTCATTGTGGAAGGCAGCATCGCTGCAAATGCTGTCACTCCCCTTTGCATTCAGCAGCACGACTTCGCCCTCAGACAATGAGTAGCTGCTTTTAGTCTCATCGTTCTCCAATCGACCTGACTGGCATGGTAGAAGCTCCAGCCAATATAGCTCGGTTGAGTCATCACGATAGGCAAGCCCGACCACCACTTCAAGGTAGCAGTTCGGTCGGGACTACAAGGATTGCTAATACGTTTTATCATAACACCATTTTACTTCTGATTTGAAATTGTGAGAGTACATACTTACTAACGCCTGTTTCTACCCTGTTTTTATTCGGGTAAAAATATAAAGAATTGGTTTTTAGTCTACTGTCAACTCGAAATATTGGTATCTTCATTTCGGTATCCACTGTTATCTTCTCGACTGATCGCATGGTCGTTTGTTATCAGTTTCCCATTCGGTTGTCATTTTCTTAACTGGATATGTTGTTTGTATATCTTCCGATAATTTTTCCCACAATTCTACACTACTTTTAAAATAAACCACCTACATTCATTAGTCCATATTTCTATTGTTGTGTTAGCAAAGCGAAATTGTCACCGATTGTTTATATAGGCAGGTTGGTAGATAGTCTGACAAGTACTTGAGGTGACAGAATACGACAGAGCCTGGAAAGTGAGATTATTACTGTGGAAAATCGGGTTAATACTGAGAAAAATTAAACTCCTGAGTAAAAGACAGTCACCAGTATATTCAAACATACTCCCACTAATCCTGATTCAGTGTGTCAGATCATTTATTTCAACGGTATTTGGGCTATTTTCTGGATTCACTGGGAGTGCAGATCCAATCTCCTCACAGAACGGAGCAGCTGGACAACCTACTGGGATGAAAGAATACCGTTTCACATGATATTCTTTAACTTCAAGAAACCTTTTGTTAGGCTTCTACTCGTACACCTAATAGAGAATGTTGTCAAGATTATCTTCACTGGTCAATTTGTATTTTCTCTTCAGAACAGCCTAGTGAACAGAAAGTCTATTTGCGAAGTAACTATAATTAACGTGAGCTGGTAAGATTTTCCTCTATACAACCATTCCTCTCCCTTTACATTCCCTCTATTTCTCTCTCGTTCTTCACTTAAAAATCAATAAATCTAAGGAGGTTTCAACACTGTACATTAATTTCTTACAAAATTCAATTTCACTGAATGTGAATATTCTCTACTGATGCACACAGTCAACTAAGATGTTAGTAAAGTGGTTGCTTCTCTAATTGTTCTCACTTCTTTTCATGGTCCTTTTGATGCAAATATGATCGATCGATCTAGTTATTTCTATTATTACTTCACCTCAATCATTTTTACTATGAACCACTATTTTAGAAAACGAATTGATTTGTAAATATGATTGTACATCTTAATTTGATGTGTTAGAATAATCAGTTTGGATTTTGAATTTGAATATCAATGACCATGAAAGCTGCCTTCAATAATTCATCAAAATGATAGATTCAACTAAGCTCTTATTCAGATACAAAGTATCCATCATCGATTTTTCAATTGTGCACGGAAACCAATGACCGATATGTTAAATTTAATTGGTTTGTCAGTAAAATACACTTTGACAATGAATCATAATTTCATTGACATCAAATTTCATTCTGTGTTTTGGTATACATCATTCAATATCTACATATTGTATTAGAATGAATATCGACGTTTGTTAAAACACTTCAATCAAGTCTAGCGTCAACTTCCATTCAGTATGATTCCAGATAAACTCAAAAAGCTTCTGCTCACCTTTGGTCTGTGATAGTTAGCACATGACAGTGTGAGCTTCAAGTGTGGTTATCGTCGATTTCAATATTTGAATAAATCTCTACAAACAATGCAAAGTGATTTACAATACTTGTCTATTTATATGTATACATGTTTGTGTCAGAATGTCATCAATAAAATATACTCACTAATAGCATATCCAGTCAAACAAAAGGACAACCGAATGCGAAGCAGATACACGACTGCGTATTCAGACTAGAAAATGACAGTGGACACCAAAAAGAAGATACCCATATTTGAAATGGACTCAACATCGAAATCGTCCGTGCACCGTAATTTGCAGATACAATACGCGTGAAACTGGGGTCTCTTAAATGTGGGCTGGATGAGAATCTTCTTCTACACTCAATCAAGCGGAGGAACCTTCTTTAGACATCTAGCTGCTTAGCAGCCACAAAAATTGAACGATTGTCTGTGTTCGAACCAACGAATAGCTGACGATTATGGTCCACATGAAAAAATAACTACGTTAATAGGAATAATCAATTTGCAAATATACATTCACAATCGATATCAATATTTTTTTCCGAATCAACTATCAAATTGCAATCAAAAACATCACAGCATTTCTAACTGGAATTGGAGACAGGACAAAAGTTGACACAACATAAACACACATCATACTACTTATATGCGTTCTCAGCGACATAAGTAATATTTTTTGTAGGTGCCGAGCAGCTTAGTAAGTAAATGAATTATCAGTGATCGATTGATTTGATCGGTGGTGTTAGTACACCTCTTAGTTTTCTAACTGAAACCAGTTAGGCTGAAATGATCAATCTAGTCAGACGAAGCACTCGTGCTTATATTAATCCATGTTCATGGAATCGATTACTGCAGGTATTGAGGAGGAACCTGCAGAGGAAGGTAGATTAGCGATGGTCCAAACGACCTGTGGGCGTGACCGCAGAGCCCAAGTGACAACTGCTTGAGGGCGGCCACGGATGGCTATTTTATTGAAGGTTTTTTGAGTATTAGCTCCGCTCTTAAAAGCTCTTAGTGGGCACCTTTACCGCCGGAGACGGAAATCCGTGAGGTAGGGTGAGGTGTGACATTTTTACGCTCCAGCTCCTCGAAACTCTTCCTTCATTGTGGAAGGCAGCATCGCTGCAAATGCTGTCACTCCCCTTTGCATTCAGCAGCACGACTTCGCCCTTAGACAATGAGTAGCTGCTTTTAGTCTCATTGTTCTCCAATCGACCTGACTGGCATGGTAGAAACTCCAGCGCTTATAGCTCGGTTGAGTCATCACGATAGGCAAGCCCGACCACCACGTCAAGGTAGCAGTTCGGTCGGGACTGCAACAATTGCTAATACGTTTTATCATAACACCATTTTACTTCTGATTTGAAATTGTGAGAGTACATACTTACTAACGCCTGTTTCTACCCTGTTTTTATTCGGGTAAAAATATATAGAACAGGTTTTTAGTCTACTGTCAACTCGAAATATTGGTATCTTCATTTCGGTATCCACTGTTATCTTCTCGACTGATCGCATGGTCGTTTGTTATCAGTTTCCCATTCGGTTGTCATTTTCTTAACTGGATATGTTGTTTGTATATCTTCCGATAATTTTTCTCACAAGTCTACACTACTTTTAAAATAAACCACCTACATTCATTAGTCCATATTTCTATTGTTGTGTTAGCAAAGCAAAATTGTCACCGGTTGTTTATATAGGCAGATTGGTAGATAGTCTGACAAGTACTTGAGGTGACAGAATACGACAGAGGCTCGAAAATGAGATTATTACTGTGGAAAATCGGGTTAATACTGAGAAAAATTAAACTCCTGAGTAAATGACAGTCACCAGTAGTTTAAAACATACTCCCAATAATCCTGAATTAGTGTGTCAGATCATTTATTTCAACGGTATTTGGGCTATTTTCTGGATTCACTGGGAGTGCAGATCCAATCTCCTCACAGAACGGAGCAGCTGGACAACCTACTGGGATGAAAGAATACCGTTTCACATGATATTCTTTAACTTCAAGAAACCTTTTGTTAGGCTTCTACTCGTACACCTAATAGAGAATGTTGTGAAGATTATCTTCACTGGTCAATTTGTATTTTATCTTTTGAAGAACCTAGTGAACAGAAAGTCTATTTGCGAAGTAACTATAATAAACGTGAGCTGGTAAGATTTTCCTCTATACAACCATTCCTCTCCCTTTTCATTCCCTCTATTTCTCTCTCGTTCTTCACATAAAAATCAATAAATCTAGGGAAGATTGAACATTGTACATTAATTTCTTACAAAATTCAATTTCACTGAATGTGAATATTCTCTACTGATGCACACAGTCAACTAAGATGTTAGTAAAGTGGTTGCTTCTCTAATTGTTCTCACTTCTTTTCATGGTCCTTTTGATGCAAATATGATCGATCGATCTAGTTATTTCTATTATTACTTCACCTCAATCATTTTTACTATGAATTACTATTTTAGAAAACGAAATGATTTGTAAATATGATTGTACATCTTAATTTGATGTGTTAGAATAATCAGTTTGGATATTGAATTTGAATATCAATGACCATGAAAGCTGACTTCAATAATTCATCAATAATGGTAGATTCAACTTAGCTCTTATTCAAATACAAACTATCCATCATCGAGTTTTCGATTGTACACGAAAAGGAATGAACAATACGTTAAATTTAATTGGTTTGTCAGTAAAATACACTTTGACAATGAATCATAATTTCATTGACATCAAATTTCATTCTGTGTTTTGGTATACGTCATGCAATATCTACATCTTGTATTAGAATGAATATCGACGTTTGTTAAAACACTTCAATCAAGTCTAGCGCTATCTTCCATTCAGTATGATTCCAGATAACTTCAAAAAGCTTGTGCTCATCATTGGTCTGTGATAGTTAGCACATGACAGTGTGAGCTTCAAGTGTGGTTATCGTCGATTTCAATATTTGAATAAATCTCTACAAACAATGCAAAGTGATTTACAATACTTGTCTATTTATGTTAGCCAAGTACGAGCGGTAATGCATCGCTCCATTTCGTTGTGTCAGCTTGTGCCATCAGTGAGCTTTTTAATTGGTGGTGATGGGGAGGATCACAATAGTAATTCAATGCTTCATTTCAGTGACACTCATTCAGTGGAACAGAGATATGCGATGCAGGTGGAGGAGTCGGAACAACGGAATAACGAACAGAAATAGCGAGCAGCACAACACATCTCAGGAAAAAGTGTTGGATTTTGACGTGAAATTTGTCCATCTATATAGCTGAATAACATTTTGACATTGTATCCCATGTTTATTCGTTAAATCGAGTGATTTTAAGCTTAGAAACGAGTTGGCCAAATAATTCGCGATTGTTTGTTGTTAATATTCTACTCGTATACTTGGAAAAGAAAACAGAAGTTGTGAAGTATGTAATTGGTTTTCTCTTAAGATTATTACATATAGAGAAAATACAGGTTTACATACACAGTGTTATATTTGATCTTTGAATTCCAGAAGCTACTGAAAAGTACATTTAAATGCGCTGTTTTCTGGAATTCTATTACTCGATTATTTATAAGCCGGCCCACCAGGATTTCACTATCTACGTTGTTCTCGGATCCTCTTTTCTAGATACTCACAAGTGTTAAACATATAAGTAATAAGAGTGAGTATATATATATATATATATACAGTTTAGTTACTGAATACTAATGCAATAAGGTAGAGCACAATAATTATCCATTAATCGAACCTCGAAATTACCATTCCACTAATCTTCCTACTAACTTACCAACGAAACTATATGTAAACTTATTTGTATCAATCATTCTGACACTACTGACCTGAACAGTTTACAACACAACAAGTGAATAACGAAGATTTAGTCACACATCGACTGACATAGCAGATTGAAGGAAGGTAACAACAGACCGTTTTAAAACATCAGTTGCTCGATACACATCACAGATACAGAGTAATTCGAACCATCACTCCAATCAGTACGATCTGGATTGTAAACCTCGTCTACACTGTTTTGTGTCATATCAAACTGGCTTGCAGCTACAAAAAATGCTCTAGCAGTAACTGGAAGACTCTGGTTGTCGGGGTTGACAATGACAGTCACTGTACAATTTTACTACATCACCACAAAATATCATTTTGCAAATATAAAATGAACATGAATATCTTTATATTTTAGAACAATTTAAACTGAAAATTCTAAAATATCAACAAATCGATTTATAGTTAAATAAAACCGCTCAATAACAATCATGATACGAAATAACAAACAATTCATTCATTCATTCATTCATTCATAGGTTTCGCTTATTCAACATCAACCAACCAATCAACCACTGCAATCAGTTTACTAACGCCTTAATTGACTTTGTGTATCAGTAATGATGATTATGCAGACTTGTGTATACTATTGTTTCAACTCTGGTGGATTGATTGATTTGTGAGTAGAGAGAGAGAGAGAGAAAGAGAGGGAGAGAATGGAGGAAGAGGGGAATGATGATGTAGAGGAATATTTTAAGCGAACTGAGCAATGATATTCACTTTTTATTGAGACAATTGAATACTGAATGTTTGAATAACATTTTGGAATTGTACCTCTAATTCTAAGTACGAAAGCTGAAAATTCATCATTCTCTCTAAACCTAATGAGTAGGTGAATATTTTCCAAGTGGATTTTGCATCTCTCAATGGTCGTCCAAAAGTGATAGTCTCAACAATTTAAGCAGTGCTCATCGGAGTGTATTTATTCAATAATGAATGAAAATAGATATAAGTAGTTTGATGGTTTGACCGTACACTTAGTTCATCTCAAATCTTTCTAAACACGGTGTGGATCATGTTAGCAGTAACTATTATGACCATCTTCTGCTCCTCAATCGGTATGTTATCTAGTCTTGATGCTTCAACAAAATTAATTTCTCGGACTAATACGTTGATTTTTTCAATGGTTGTTGTAACGACATCAACGTAAGTGTCTTTGTGTGCTACCTCGATGATGATGATTGTGTTTGAGATTGTGATCCATTTTAGAGTTCGTCAAAAACACTTTAACCACCTGTTTCGCTGTTCTCCACTAATGGTGACTGGTTTGACCAACCTACTTTTGAATGAAACCTTATGTCGCTGAAAAACGCATTTGAGTAGTATAATTTGGGAGTTAGGTATGTCAACTTTTGATGTGTCTTCATATGGAGTTCACAATGTGTGGATGATTTGGGCTGCAATTTGATATTCAACCTGAAAACCGATAAAGATATTCATTGTCACGATATATTTGCAAAATGATATTTCGTGATGATGTAGTAGAATAGAATCAGAACCATAATTAAGATCGTTTGCTTGTACGGTTCTGTCAAGATATCGAAAAAATTTTTGTAGCTGCTTGGCAGCTTGATTCGCAAAAAAAGTCATGATAAACGGTTGAGTTTATGCGAAGTTGCTAATCCAATCGCCTCTATCCTCATGAACCCTTAGAAGCCCTGCTATATTGAAGTGAATTTACATGTTTTAACTGATTATTATTAGTTTGTGTATGGTCGTCTGATCGTTTGTCGGTCGCATGTGTAATACATTTATCATTACACAATTTTACTTTTGATTTTCGAAATTATAAATGCATATACTCACTAACTCCTGTTGAATCATAGTTCGCTAACCACTACTCTTCAACCGACATTGTCCTCACTTCTCATTCCCGTCTATACCGAATCGCTATTCATTATTTTGACATTTATTGCCAATTGTTGGTGCAGTGTATTCTTTGATCTACTTTATCTCGTTCGATGTTGGGTATTTCATGATAGGGTGTATCTCATAACATGGTTGAGTGATTTCTGCAATGTATGTTCTATCCAACTTCAGAATATTTACCTCAGTTGCACGACCTTCTTAGTGTACAGTAAGTTACTATGCAGAACTAATGGAAAGTGGTCAAAGAAGCAATAACTTCAACATGCCATGAGATTCAGAGTCAAAATAACCACTATCACGAGCAATGGATCACTGTTGATACACTGTCAATGATTGAAGAAAGGAGGAACACGAAGTCAGCATTCAATTCCAGCCAAACGAGAGAATAGAAAGTCAAGGTACAAATTGAATTCACAGGAAAAAGTAGGTAGTTGAAGAAAGGCATTAGAGCTGACAAATGTAAATATGTGGAAGATCCATCAGTGACAGCAGTCAAAGCTACAAGGGAAAGGAGCTTGTGACAATTGTGTGATAAAACAAAGAAGCTCACTGGAAATAATCGTAAACCAGAACGACCAGTGAGAACCAAGGAAGGCAAAGGAATCATGGACAATAAAGATCAGGTTGGTAGAGTACACAACCGCACACACACCACAACCACTCACACTAATGCTAACCCACGAACAATTGAAGAGATCAACTAGGCCATTCTACAAATCAAGTTTAAAGATACATGCACACCAGACAACATACCAGCTGAGGAACTGAAATCGGAAAAGAAAGTAACTGCAAAGATGTGTCAATTAACAGTGGTCTACTTAAAATACTGCGCATCCGTTGACCAGACACCATAAGCAACCACCAACCGTGGGAGAGAACAAAGCATATTGAAGCTGGAGTGGAAGTCAGGGAAAATGCTGAAAGTGGGTAAGACATACATTGCAGATATCGCTCAACCATCTTACGAGATACACAGTATCATGAAATCCTCAGTGTCAAACGAGATAAAGTAGATCAAGGAACACACTACACTGACAAGTGGAGATGGATGTCAAAATAAGGAATAATGAGATGAGAGGACAACGTCAGTTGAAGAGTCCTGGTTGACGGCGTTGGTAGCTATGTAAATTTATAATATCAAACCAGAAGTAAAGTTTTGTAGTAATAAATAAATAATATTCCGCCTATATATCGATTTGAAATATGGTGTAGTGTGTGTTGTTTTGTATCGAGCCCACAGGACTCATCCCACCCAGCATTTGGACAAATTATTTAGTTCACTATTCTCAAGTCATCATTCACTCGTCTTTTGACCTTGTCAGACGTTCTTCCATAACTTGGTTAGTGTTATTCGAGTGTGTGTGCATACCTAACTCGCCTATTAACATGTCTCACTATAAATGAAATTGGCTCACTCACCTTCTTCACTTCACTTTGCTTGCATGCTTTACATTATCATGTCTGCATAAACAATTACCTTAAATAAAATCAGCTAAGCTAATCCTCAAGCAATGAATACCAATCAGAACAGGACAAGGCTTATACAATGTAAATACTTCGCAAATATCGACTTAATACAAGAGATCATGTATCAAAACTGGATATCTGGTTACACGTGATCACATGACAGTTTTTAATGCAAACTGATCCTGTGTTCATTCTTCAGATTGCCACTTAATTTCTTTTACATTTGTTGTCGTTATTCTCTGCCCACAACTTGTTTCTTGTGTATTGCTTATACTACTTATTCACTAACATTCAGTAAACAACTTTTTTGGGGCTCTCACCAAGGGTGTTTCTATCATGTATAAATAAACTCGATTTGTGTGCTTTCGAACCTCACATTTTTGTTGGTGCTTGTAGAATACACTTCCTACGCCATATCAAGACTTCTTCGTCTACTTAGTGGGGCCGTGGAACGCCCGGATAAGAGTAACCTACCGTGTCACTAGATCGTTTTCCATAGCTCTCGTTTACCGACTAATGTGAACTCGTCATTGTTTTAAGCATATCAATCGATGAGAATAACAGTTCTCCCAGTGAAAGTGACCACACACCCTCAGTGAGTAGATTCAACAAGATACTTGATAAACATACGAATGGTCATCTCTTCTTTGCACAAGCTGTCCCTGATGCATCTTTTCAAACCTCCTTGATGTTACTATTATCACTTTATCAGATCACTAACCTGTTCGATCTTGCTGATTATGTCTATTTCCTATTTTAACCTGTAGTGTGCCGATTTACTGCGTGTTCTTAAGCTCGTAATAAGCTCGTTCGGATTGTCTTATCCAAATGATGTCTGACGGTTAATAAATCAGAAGATTAACTCCAAGTATCGTATACGTTTATTGTAGCACACCACAATAAGGATAGCAGAGAAGCGAATTGGAGAAGGCTAAGAGCCAACTCTTTGGATTACAATGCGAGCGAATGAATGAAGCGAATAGGAGAAGGCTAGTGAGCCAACTCAAAGAGATAGAGCATGACTAAGAATATATAGTCAGACAATAATAAGACAGACATATGACAAGCGAAATAGGTATGCACACACATGAATAAAAGCGACGAATGATTGACAAGGTCAAAAGCAAGCGATACAAATCATGTGAGTTCATGGGAATATTAAGAGATTAACATTAAAGCGAAAAGGATGAGTAAGTGCGTAAGCGTAAGCAATGCTCAGTCGTACAAGCTCATACAAAGCAGATAATAAAAAATACCAATGGTACATATGAGTTGTTGCTATGCAAATAGCTTGGTTACATAAATTAATCAAAAGGCTTAATCAAATTAAATATGAGCGAACTCAAGTTTATGTGGAGGCACTACAAACCACACGTTTCGCTAATTGTAAATCACTACCACACTCTATTGTTGTGTTGAATAATTCTACTGTCTGTCTGTTAGGATATTCATCCAATATCCTAAGAAAATTATTGGTCAATTCCTATGTTCAATTTTATGGTCGTCCCAGATATCAATGTCACATAGCTCTCGTTTACCGACTAATGTGAACTCGTAATAGTTTTAGGCATTTCAATCGATGAGAATAACAGTTCTCCCAGTGAAAGTGACCACAGACTCTCAGTGAGTAGATTCAACAAGATACTTGATAAACATACGAATTGTCATCTTTTGCTTGCACAAGCATCTTTTCAAGCCTCTTTGATGTTACTATTATCACTTTATCAGATCACTAACCTGTTCGATCTCGCTGATTAGGTTTATTTCCTATTTTAACCATACACTTCGTTCCTGTTACACCATAATCAGTGCCTAGTAGTTAACTTATTTATTTATTCAGTCGGGAATACTCCTCATTATCTGAATATCATTGGTTGCTAATTGTAAATCACTACCACACTCTATTGTTGTGTTGAATAATACTACTGTCTATCTGTTAGGATATTCATCCAATATCCCAAGAGAATTATTGGTCAATTCCTATTGGTTCATTCCTACTGGTTGATTTTATGGTCGTCTTAGATATCAATGTCACATGCTCCAATTTCTTTTCTATTGGTTGTCCTGACTATCAATGTCACTCCAAATGTTGCTTCCTATAGGTCGTCTTAAATGTCAATGTCACAGAATTCGATGATGTTTCCTATTCGACCATTATCTGTAACGTTTTATGACCACGACCAGGACCAGGACCCGGTCCCGGATCTCTAGTCCGGGATCGTGTTTCTCTTCTGGATTCAGACCCCGTGCTTCTGGATGCTTGTAGAAAACACGTTCTACTTCATATCAAGTCTTCATATTTTTTTCTCAATATGGGGGTTGGGATAAGCGGATTTGAGTAGCATGTCGTGTCACCGGATCCTCGATCCTCGCTCTCGTTTCCTTATTAGGTAAACTCGTAATAGTTCAGTATATCAAGATGACGCGTTTATGTGCAGGCGTAACACTATCCGAAAAGTCAATTAATTAGGAGGAATTTTCGGTTTCATTATCAGACAAAAGACCACTGTACAGAATTATCGGATGTTGCTGTTTACGCATTTTTTATTCCGTCAGTATTGAGCAAGACTCTATCTGACCTTTGTGCCGATGATAGCTCCAAACCAAAACAACCAGCTCAGAGAACGAAACACCACCGCAATCATCCACCTAGGCTACAAGTTTTCTCCACCATCTCACTCCGTTGAAAATTATTCCTGCAAATGATAGTAGTGTGGTGTCTGAGTAGTTTTTAAACCTGCTGAGATCTCTTTATTTTGATCTCTTGATTGTGCTTTCCTGTTTGCTCCTCTCAAATATGTGTAAACACGGTGTTGATCATCTTCACAGTCAGTGCTATGACCGATTTCTATTACTCAGTTGGTATATTGTCAGATCTTGAAGCTTCTCTAAACTTCATTTGTTGGGCCAATATATTGATTTTCTCAATGGTAGTTGGAATGACATAAACATAAGAGTCTGTGTGTGCTACTCCAGTGTTGATTTTGCTTGTGAAAATGGTCCATTGTACAGCTCATTTAAATACTCTAACCATCTTTTTCGCTAATCTTGAATAGTGGTAATTGTTTTGAATATCTTACTTTTGAATGAAGCCTTGTGTCACTGAAAACACATATAAGTAGTATAATGAGTGAATAATGTGTGCCTATTTCTGACGTGTTCCGGTTGCAATTTGATACCTGCAATATGGTTACGTGTAGTTTCTGTGCTCATAAAGTAACTATCCATGTACTTATCTATCGATAGAAGTAAAACTCTATGAGTAAAGATACGAAGTTAATATTAGGAGTATTCACGTTGATCGGATTTCTATTTTGACTGACAAAATGTTCAAGCGTGCAGGATCAATACTTATTGGTTTCAATGGTTTATATGTGTTGGCTGGGCAGTTGTGTTTGTTAATTTGATAGTTAAGATAGGATTGTGGATTATTGTTTCTTGTCAGAGTGGCGATTCTGATTTAGGGTTAGTATTTCAGCACAATCATTTTGATTGTCTTTAATTGGAGGATGACTTGGAATTTGAACAATCTTAAGCCATATAATGTGACATTTATATGTTGACCCATGTGCAATGAAGGGATAGGCATGTCTATTCCACAAATCAAGTGTGGAGAAGCATCTACATCAGACAATACACCAACTGAGGAACTGAAAGCGGAAAAGGAAATAACTGCAAAGATGTGTTGATAAATAGTTGTCTACTTAAAACAATGCGCATACGTTAAGCAAACATCATCAGCAACTACAATTTGGTAGAAATGGAATTGATACGTTAGGAGAAAGTTAGTTTCGATAAAAACTGTCATATGATCAAGTGTAATCACATACCCAGGTTTGATACATGATCAATTATATTTAGTCTATATTTGCGAAGTATTAAATTTCAATTAGGTAGGAATCTTGTCATTCACTTTGAGATAAGTCGTGCAATCAAACGGTCGATCTTATGTTACTTAAACCTCTCTTCACATGTTGATATTACAGCTGCTGTTCACGTTTTGTTGCAGTGAACTCCATAATCGAATAGCTGATATCGTGATTTCCCTGTAATTTATATATAGCACACTCAATACAAGGACCGAATAATCTTGACCAAGTTACATGATTGTTCAGTCATTTCCGAAATGTACAAGACAAGCACCAATCATAGGGAGGAACGCAATAGAGAAAAATAATGCCTCATTTCAGTCACTCTTTCAGTGGATCATAGATATTCAATGCAGATAGAAGGATCGGAAATACAAAGTTAATGACGTCATGGAAATTTGTTGCGGATGAACGAAGTATGAGGGCGTATGTTCCAAAACATTGAAATAATCATCAGAAAACAAAGAGATAACAAACTTGAGATGGTTGCGTAATGAAGTAACTGAGAACAGATTGATGGCAGTGAGGAAAAATCATATGGTTAGAAATCAGTTAATTCGACTTGACATTAAGAGCTCAAGAGAAACAAGAATGATGTAATGAAAACTTGATTGATTCGAAATAAAGAATGAAAAAAAAGAGATTGGATGTAGTGTTATCGGGGTAAAGAAGAATTGATTACTGCTAGTTTCCCAACAAATAAATTTGGTTTCAGACGTTTGATGGGAATTCGGTTGTTGATGAATCATCATGAATTATTTTAGTGTACCCACTTCACGTATTGCAACAGTTTGCTGTCTCACGATGATAAGAATGCTGAATGCTTTCAACCCACTTGATCTCAGACAATTTGCAACATGTTCTCCAAATCGTACACCTGTCTCTCTTTCTGTTCTACCAATATGAGTACATGGAAATTTGTATACGCAGTTGATGGTAATCTTAAACGGATACTCATCGAGCTTTGATCGTGTTAAATCATATGTTGTTTTGTGTTAGAATGTCATGTGGAAGACATTAACGATAGTGTCTGTTTTTGCAACTCCTGTGTTGGTTTTGTTTGTGAGAATGGTGCATTGTAGACTTCATTAAAGTACTCTAACCACCTGTTTCTCTGTTATTGAATAGTGGTGACTGGTTTGAATATCTTACTTGTGCATGAAGGCTTGTGTCGCTGAAAACCAATGTAAGTAGTATAATGAGTGAGTAATGTGGGCCTACTTTTGCCATGTTTTCAAATCGAGTTCAAAATGCTGTGATGATTTTGGTTGCAATTTGATAGTTGAGTTTAAAGACAAAGTAGATATTGATGGTCATTGTTTATTTGCAGATTGATATTTCCTGGTAATGTAATCAATTTTTTCCTAGAATCGAATCACGTAAACAGTCAAGCCGAGCTATTCACCAATGTTATAATTTTTTGAGCTGCAATGCAGCTTGATATGTAATGAATATAATGTTGAGTGGAGACACTGATGATTATTCAGTCTACAATTACTGCCCAGATGTTCGTATATGCGATCAGATGAATAATGTGTGGTCATGGGGACGTCAATTAATAGCATCAGTAATACGTTTTATCATTACACAATTTTACTTCTGATTTGAAATTGTGATAGTACATGCTTATTTACGCCTGTTTCTGCCCACACAGCATCGGCTATGAATCAGGACTATTCAGCCAACTTTATCCTTTCATCTCATTTCCATTTCTACCGAATCGCTATTCTTTATTTTAACATCCATCTTCAAATGTCGACTCAGTGTGTTCCTTGATCTAGTTTATCTCGTTTGACGTTGATGATAGCAGAATAGAGTGATCTTCGTAACTCGGTTGAGTGATTTCTGCAATGTATGTCCCATCCACCTTCAGCATTTTTCTTTCTCTTCCTGCAAGCCACAACATCAAACGACATAAACTAGATCAATGAACACATTGAGCCGACAATGGGAGATATACGGCAAGATAACTGATAGTGATTTGTAGAAACGGAAATAAGATGCGAGGACTACCTCGGTAAAAGAGTCCTGGTTGGCGGCCGATGCTCTGTGGGAATAACAGGCGTTAGTATGTCTGTACATTAATAATTTCAAATCAGAAGTAAAATTGTGTAATGATTAAAAGCACTACTGATGCTACTGGTAAACGATCTAATGACCTCATACAGATTATCATATGCTTATTCGTGTAAACTAACCCACCCAGTGATTGTCAGTGAAGAGAGGACTGAATTTACTGTATTCGAAGTCCACTACCGAATTGCGACCAAAATCATCATAGCATTCTGAAGTAGATTTGAAGACACGTCAAAAATTTGCACACCTTACTCACTAATCATACTACTTATATGCATTTTCAGCGACACAAGACTTCATTCAAAAGCAACATATTACATTTTACCGTCGCCAAATTCTAAAAGAAACTTTTGTAGCTGTTCGGCAGCTTGATTTAAAAGAAAGCAATGTCTAACTTGTGCCGATGAGTATGATAATCCAGTCCTCTCTTTCCTCATGAACCCTTGGCAGCCCTGCTATTGTGAAGTGAATTTACATGTTTTGACTGATCATTAATTAGAGATATGGAGATTAGTGTTTTTACACATTTGAAATCATTATTATTATTCTGTGTTCATCTGATCATTTGTCGGTCGCATCCCTACACAATCTATTTCTGATTTGAAATTAGAGATGTAACTACTCACTAACGCCTGTTACAGTATCGTCCACAAACCAGGACTCTTCAATCGACATTCTCCTTACATCTCATTCCCATTTATACCGAATTGCTACTCGTTATTTTGACATTTATTGCCAACTGTTGGTGCAGTGTGTTCCTTTATCTACCTCATGTCGTTTGACGTTGAGGATTTCATGATAGGGTGTATCTCGCAACATGGTTGAGCGATTTCTGTAATGTATATCCCATCCAACTTCAGCATTTTTCCCTGACTTCCCCTCAAGCTTCAATATGCTATGTAGTTGGTTGGCTGATAATGTCTAGTCAAGTGATTTCTGCTATGTTTATCCTATCCGACTTCAGCACGTTTCCCTACTTTCCCTGCACATGGTTTGTTCTCTCCGACTGGATTTGGTTGCCGATGATGTCTGGTCGATGGATACGCAGTGTTTGGCATAGACAGTGGTTAATAAACACCTGTATGTTGAGGATGATGGCTTCCGTAGTTTCCAAACTTTCCGCTACATACAGTAGAATAGTGTTCAGTTAGGTATGGAAACTATGACTTTGGTTTTGTTCAGTAAGGCTGGTCAATTCAGCAGTACTTCCTTTCAGTACTCTACCAACCTTTTTCGCTGTCCTTTACTGTTGGTGATATATTTGCCTTCCTTTCATTCACACTGGTCGTTCTGGTTGCAGTGATCTTCTTCGTTGTATCATACGATTGTTTCATCTTCTGTCCTCTTGAAGCTTTGTCCGCTGTCATTACTAGATCTTCCATACATTTACGTTTGCCAGCTTTAATGCGCCTGTTCACCTGCTTATTCGCTTCTGTGTATTGAGTCTGTACTTTGGCTTCCTCTGCTCTTGTTCGGCTGGTATTAAATGCTGCCTTCATATTCCACCTTCCTTCAATCTTAACCAGTGTATCAACAGTGATCCATTCCTCTTGATGGTGGTTCTTGTGACCCAGAACCTCGTCACATGTTGAAGTGAATGTTTCTCTGATATAAACATTCTTCTATCCGGCAGGCTTTTGTCGTAACCGATTTCTAAGAATTCAACACTAGTATCATGTTGTCATGTTGTCATTGCATGGGATTTTTAAAATGAATGTACAATGTGAAGTCTGTGACATCAAAGATCATCATTTAACTGAACGATGCTCCCTGTGTACTGGCCACGATCTGGAATCAATATTTTCGGTCACCCTTGATTAAGGGTGGCAGTGTATGCTGACCAAATAGTTATATCTGATCTAGAGAATTTCTCTGTTGATGTTATTTTCTCTCTTCATTGTGACATTCTATAACTAGCTGACATCTCGACATGAACGTGTATTTCATTGACTAAATGGAAAATTGTTGATATTTAATGAAATGATTTTTCTGGTTTATTATTATTATTATTAATATTATTGTGACTCACATTCCATTTTCTATTGGTCCTTATTATCTTTGTATATCGAATGTTATCTCGATCAAGGATTGCATGGTTCTATCAATGAGTATTTTGCACATATTTGCACAACATCAACAGCATCTGTGTATTCAGTCAAATGATCATTATTACTGTGAAGAGGAGGTGTAGAGCAGCGAAACAGTTAGGTAGAGCACTTTGAAGGACTCTTCAATTGACCCGCACCACTGGAAATCTAATATCGAAGAAACATACACGACCACTCAAATTGATGCTCACCGACGAACAATTGAAGGGATCAGCTTGGCCATTTCATAAATCATCTGTTGGGGATGTTAGTTCCCCAGAATATCTCTATCTTGGATTTTTTTCATGCACCGGTCAGTTGACCTTGAGATCACATTTCCCACCAGGAGAATCCTTGGCGGTGATTGGTTACATCGTCATTTTAGTGTGCTACTTTTTTGACTGTCCCAAGGACGTCTCTATAGAGTATAAATAAACGCAATTTGAGTGCTTGGATTCATTATGTGCTGACTGGGCGTTTGTAGAATATAATTTCTACACTATATCAAGACTTCTTGCTGACTCAATTTGGTCAAGGGATCACAGTAGCCTACCTGGACGCTGGTTCATTGTTTTGTTATCGGTATTCGACTAAAGTGAACTCGTAATAGTTTATGCATACATAAAGACGAGCACATTATCATTACAGTTTTTTAGAAATTCCATTACTTAATAATTAACATGGTGACCCTTCGTAAAGCATTGGCGGGATGTCGCAATTTTCATTCCAACTCTATCCTCAGATCTCCTGAACACTTCCGTTTTCATGCTGATCTCTACCAAAATTGATCTTAATCATTAAGTTTGTGCACAAATACTACCTATAGATCAAAACTGTGAATCAGCACAACGACACACTGATTGACGCAGCAAATCGAACTTAACAATCTGGTTTAAAGTATCACTGACTGCATACACATCACAGATGAATAACTCAATCCAACAATACAACTACAGTCATTAAAATCACAAATGAGATGTTCACCTACTAACAGGTGTTCTGTTGGAACACAAGTTAAACAAATGTTAAAATAAACTATTCTCACTCAAACGCATACAAGTTCAATGTGGTTGTTGAAGTTCACCAATGAATGTTCTTGAGAAAAGTCACAACCTATTACTGCATGATGTTGATGATCGGTAAGGAACTATACATCATAGTACAGTGGAATATTCACAAATAATGAATAGTTCACCATTGTCGGCCATTCCAACATATCCATTTCCAAACGAACTAATGAGGTTTGTTTACTGATCTTGAATTATGATTGATGTTGACCGTCGCTGATAACGTAAATAAGTAGTATGATGTGTGAGTGAGGTTTGCCCCGTTGTCGTCATGTCTTTTAGTGGAATTCAAAATTCTGCAATACGATTGTGTGCAATTTGGTAGCTAAATAAGACGGCATGATAGATATCCATGATCATTGTGTATTTGCAAATTGATTGCTCTTGTTAAGATAATAAATTTTTACCCGATGCATAATCTTGCAGTGATCTTGGTATCTGACGCATTAATTGATGGTTTGGGTATTTTTTGTAGCTGCTATGCATCTTGATATGTGAAGAAAGTAGTGTCGATCTGCCGAGTGCAGGAAAGTATGTTACACCAGCACTCTCTTGCTACGTTAACGGAGTATGCAGGACCAATCAAATGAATATGAACGTGTGATTGTAGGATCCTTTAATTATAGCATCGCTAATACATTTTATCATTGCACAAATTCACTTCTGATTTGGAATTGTGATATTACATGCTTACCAACGTCTGTTACTTCCAGTACACCATCGGCCGCCAACCAGAATTCCACAATCAACTTTGTCCTCACATCTCATTTCCAGTTTGACTTATTCGTTATTATTCTCAAATTTCAATTATGGAAATCATTGTTTTCACACACTGCAATCACGAATCGGTTATTGTATCATGCATAGGGTAGTTTCGAAGAAGTTTCTATAATACTCTTCTATGCACGCTTCTAATGCCTTAGTATGATGAGTCCCAGTCAATCCATTGTTCCACAATGATCCATGATGTAGTAATTTCTTTGGTAGCTGATCTATCCTTTTGAAATTCAGCCCGTTGATCTCGAGGTTTATTGTCTACTGAATCTATCATTCGATTAAACCATCATGCTTAAAAATGATTCTTGGTGGTATGATGCCTATGTAGTTATCATACTTACTTGGATCTCTCTTCCTTTGTCCAGTTTCTCGGTACACGTTATTCCACACAAATCTCTCTAAACTCGGTGTGAAGCACCTTTTCATTTAAGTCTAAAGTAGCTAATGCAACTAATTTGTGGACTGTTGATGTCAATAGTCTGATTGTATAACTTTATGATTTACTAAACTTTCAGTTATATATATCACATTTATTATAAGCTTTGTAATGGCATGCGAATATTTTGAATTAGAGCCTTATGAAGATTGTTGTTGATAACTGAAATCATGAAACAATCACCACCATTAGAAACCTGGAAGCGCTGGACGAACGTTTCGTCGTGGTATGGGACTATTTATCGTCTGCGTGTATCCACCATTCCTGCTACTCGTATGATTTCAGTAATATAAATCATTATCATACGATTTACTGTCCCCATTTATTTGACTGTTTATCATGTACAGTCTCCACTACTCACAGCTATGATTGTTCATCACGGGCAGTTGTTGAACTCTATTTATTAGTATGATGTAATATGCTTGTATGTAGATGACCAAATGTTTGAAATATAATAACGAAAAAAATCTTGGACTGGTGTTATTTTATCTTTGATCTTTGTCGTCGATTAGAAACTAGTTTGTGTTGGGCTATCGTTCAAGCATAACGTAGTCAAGACTCCTGTCTCTATTGTCAACTGTGTTCATGCTTTGACGATTTCTAATGCCAAATGTTTACGCAAATATATGTCAAGTAGTGTCATTGATCACATTGTCATATTACAATTGGCTACTGTTTTGAATGTCACCCTGATTCCTCGAAAAACTTGGCACAAATTCGACCAAGCATCCATCCTACTACCGATCACATGACCAATGCATCGGACATTCCAACTACAAATTCTGAGTCTATTAAATGTATAGTCAAATTTAATGACCTGATTATCAATTCCAGGTGCTATTTTAATGAAGAATCTGTCAATTTATTGGGTCTCGATTGGATCACAGATTTGAAAATGTAACATGACATGTAGAAAATATTGCGGGTGGACGACTGTATTGAATCAAGAACTTGCCGGTTCGAACATACATTGGATTGCCTGATTGATACACTTAGTCAGGAACATAGAAATAGATGTAGAATGAGTAACAGTGAGTCACTGAAAACGTCAGTCTCTTCACCGCCTACAGATAAAAAACTCATACGAGGTAACTATTATTTTGTCTGAAGTACCACATGGATCCAAGTGGAATTCAAAATGCTGTAATCTCCTTCTGAGCAATTAGATAACTGACTTGTAAGACAATGCAGATATTCATGGTCAGTGAATATTTTCAAAGTAATTGTCTTTTTAACGCAGTAAAGTTGAACCTGTATATAATATCCAGATCTTAATCGAACGCACAGAGAACCGACACAAGGAGTCAGTTTTAAAAGGTGCTGGGCAGCTTGGAATGTTAAGAAAGTGTATACACGAGGCTGTTCATTCAACCATTTTTATGTCAAAATTATTGGCGAATTAAAAAGAGTTTATTTCTACTATCAAATGCTGATTAGTTTGCGGTGATTGGATCATTCATTAGTATCGTCGTTAATACATTTGATCACTATGCAATTTTGCTTCTGATTTGAAATTATAATAGTACATGCCTACAAATGCATGTTACTTCCAGTAGAGCATTAGCCGTCAACAAGTATTCTTCTTGTTCCTTGATCTACTGTATACCGTTTGAAGTTGATGATTGCAGAATGATATGGCCCTGTTTTGGCATCTGGATGATTTCCGCAATGTGTGACCTATCCAGCTGCGTGACTCTTGCCAACCTCCACTCCAGCATGACAATGGTTCGTTTTCTCCCACCACAGGTGGTCGCTCATGCATTCTGGTCATTGGATACGCAATATTTTGAGTAGACAACTGTTAATAAACACATTTATGTTAAGGATGATGGACTCCGTAGTTTGTCAACTTTTCGTTCCATACAGAAGATGAGTCTTGACTTTCGTATCGAAAATCATGACGTCGGTGTTGGATAACAGATAGTTGTTTTGGACTGAAGATGTACTCCAGTTGTATAAATGATGCTCTTACCTGACCAATCCGTCCTTTCTTATGGGCAGCAGCTCACACTTGATTATCAATGACGCTGTCCATATATGTAGAAGTTTCCGCATCTTCCACAACTTTCAATAGTGTGGGGGATAAATCCAATCTCCATCGTCTGTTCAAATTTGATTGTGAGACAAGACCTCAAGACTTTGGAAGCGCCAACCGAAGACTCGCATTCAATTTCGCTGTGGATTGCATGAGTGTGATCAGATATAATAACAAACTTTCTCATTCATACTAAACAGAGCATACAACATTCGTGATGATGAAAACATGAGGCTAGTTCACTCATCCCGATTTTCACTCGGGATACTTACTAAATGACACAAGCATGCAAACTAAGTAAATGTACCACAATAACATGAACATGTCCGACTTTTATTCGACAGATCAGTCTCACTTACTTAACACAAATCACTAAATGATAAATAAACTTGTCAATACTCCGGCAGTTATATTATCATCATTACGTGATCACTTGTGTTTGTGACACGCATCACATTCTAATCAGTAAAAATAATGGCAGCTCTACTTACACACAAAATGTCACATCTGACAGTCACCTGTACTGAACTATTCGTTTAATAGTGTTATACAGATTAATCTTATCAATGATTCAGTTAAGTTCGCTGTCTGTGATCGTATGTGCTGTTTTTCTGTTAGCGGGTGTGTGATCACATTGATGTGCAATAGAGATGGTAAACAGTGCAAATACTGTACAACACAATCTTCTCTGTCTGAATATCTTCCATCATAAATAGTCAAGATTACATTGGAAAAACGATACACCAAATGTACCACAGAAAACATTTTCAACATTGATCAGTGAAAACCGAAAAAGAATCATGACAAATCTCCCATTTACCTCTGTTTCTCATTCAAGACAAGGTAAATTAATCTGTTCGATAAAGAATGATGATCATGGTGACTTACAAATTTTTATCTAACTAATAACAACAACAACACCAACTGTAACCAATATACACTAAACAAAACTGAATACACATCTTGTCCATGAAATTGCAATTTGATGATTGAAAATCTTGTGGACACGATATCACAATATCGATTTGTTATGTGCCGAGTGTGATTGTGATGTCAATAAGAGAACGATAACGAATCCATGACAAACAATGGAAGGTATGTATATTTTCAGACAATGATTGACAACATTTTAGGCCACTATTTGATTTGTTCAATAATCAACTTT
This sequence comes from Schistosoma turkestanicum, assembly GCA_944470395.2. Taxonomy (NCBI): domain Eukaryota; kingdom Metazoa; phylum Platyhelminthes; class Trematoda; order Strigeidida; family Schistosomatidae; genus Schistosoma; species Schistosoma turkestanicum. The sequence continues at coordinate 43,746 of CALYCR020003033.1, forward strand.
CACTGAATGTATAAACCACTATCATGATCTTGCTCATTTCAAAAACCACTGTTATGTAAGCGTACACTTTGTATTCCTGTTTTCTAATCTAATGAGTTAGTTTTGACAAAATTGCATGAATATTTATGTGCTTGTTAGTTCTGTTTATGATTCAAATGCCTCGTCGAGTTCATCTGAATCAAGGATAAATCGAGTAATGTTCAAACTAATGTGTCTTGT
>CALYCR020003034.1:0-71924 GCA_944470395.2 Schistosoma turkestanicum
TGTTTTGTTTTTTGGAAAATCCCTCCATGTTTACATATTTTTGCTATGACATGACGGACTTTTTCTGTTGACATTTTTGGTATTTTATTTGATTCCAATTTGAGATTTTATCATTGTATATTGCTATTCTTTCTATATTTTGTACTTATATTGAAGTTTTTGTGTTTGCTTCTGAACTGTACATATGTTGTTTAAATTTGATATAATATGGCTACCGCCACATTTTTGGACTGATGCAGTGGCCGCTGGACTTAGCGTCACTTATTTGTTACTGTGTCTGATACTCTGCGGAGTAACTGAACCCTGGAAGAAGCACTAGTTCCAGGTAATGCTTTGTATTTCCATTTTTTAACTAATACAGACGCTTTCTCCTAGAAATTTGTCCTTTTTGAATTGGTTGGGACCCGGAACTGGGAAAAGCGTACAGGAGTGCCTCTATTTGAACCAATTGGGACGGCCACTGTAGAAATACATCTACAACCTGTGCATTTATCTCCGTTCTAGTATTATAAACTTCGAGCGATTTATCAATCTAACAACAGTACAGAAATATGTGTGTTTTTGATTTCTGGTTTCATTCGTCGTCTTCAGACTGAGAATTATTAGTTGCATCTTTGTCGCTTGTGTGTTTTATCAAGCAGATCACAGCGAGCATTTTGATTATGTTTTGCTGTGTGTACAACTCCGCGTCACTCAAATCTCTACTCATATATCGGTGTTTTTTTTCAAGCATTCATTTGTACGCAAGTTTATCTGACATTTCATTACCTTGTTATTGGTTTTATAATTCCGAAAGTTTTTCAGATATGTCCATATCACCATGATATATAACTTGTTTCTTCAAAGCCTTCATGTACATCAAAGATAAGTGATGGTTCTGACGATTGTGAGTCAAGGAATTGAATTCGATCGATCCTCCTAATTGTAATCTCATCACAACAATATTGACGTTAGAATAAAATTTATTCAAGGTCATAAAATTGAGTTGATTAGAACACTCTTATTTTCAACTACCAAATTAGGCGTGATTAGAATGACTTTCACAGATAAGATAGAATCATTCCAATTTTACAAAAAATAGAGTGATAATTTAACTAGAAAGAAAGGGGGTTATCCACGTCAGCAAACAGTGAGAAAACCGAAGGAATTTAGAAGGAAAGACAGCGAAAGAACATGAAAATAATATGCCTTTTCAATTCAATTCAGTGTGATCTGTAAAAAAACACAGAGGCGTGATCACTCTGCCAACTAATCTAAATATAGTAGTAATTACAGGTCTTATTAACAGTGAAGCAAGTTGAAGTGAAAAGAAATCTGAAACTGATCATCCTAACTACAAACAAATACAAATGATTCTGGTGAATAATTCGGATTTTTTCATGCAACATGTGTATCTGCAGGGAGTAGTCAGATTTCTGAGAGCTGAAGTGTTGATTATTATTCCAAAGATCGAAACCAAACGTTCAAACTGCAATAACAGTAGACTACAAAGATGAACAGATTTTAATTGGAGTAGTGTAGGCTCAGTTTACTTAAATATTGATCAGATCTATCCGACTTCTTTCACTTTTGAACTTTGAAACAATAATCAACGTTTTGTCATTAAGGAGATTTTCTGACTTATAGTAAATACATACAGTGTAAGTGACCTAGGATGTAGGCTAATAATTCATTCTCAAAATGTTCTATCATTTCGTTTCCCTCTCACCGGTGACCTGTGCAGTTATCTCCGTTCTAACACATTAAACATCGGGCGAGTTATCAACCTAACCACTCTATCTATATGCTCAGAATATAAAGCGATGTCGAGGCCTTAACCGATGTTAGTGGATCGATTTCAGGATTTATTATCCACAGTGAGAAGACATCAGTCAATATCGTAAAGGATCAATACATTCAAGAAATACATGATCTAAGTACGAAACGATTGGCAGTCAGTGACCTTATCAACTCAGCACCATATACAATAAATTATATTTTGGATAAATAGTTCAACCACAATAACCGGTGACTTCCATCTGTCTGCAGAATATCATGGATATTTGATGATGATGATAATGGACAATTATCTGAAAAGGAATTATCGATATGGTTTTGTGTTAAGACATGGTCAACCGAAAGGAGACGAGAAAAAATCCGTATCTCATGCTGCAATCAATCAGAGGTTTTGTGTATTTGCTCAAATGATACACCTCAATCTCTGCATCATAGATGCTAATACTTGTTACGTGTATCTGTTCTCATTTACTCAGATAGGTTGTTTGCGTGTCGATTGTTGAAGGCTCAACCTTAACCTGGAAATCATTGTTCGTATTGTGTAGGATCAGAATAATGATCGGTATGGTTGTTGATTTATTTGTTGATAAACTTTGAATCCCAGTACCAATATACTTTATCGTTCGAAACCTATTTTGGACAAGAACTTTTTTACAACATCAGTTATAACACGAAGCTCATAGTAGCTCGTAATTTATCCATAACCTGCTGGTCTGTTCCACCTATTGATATAGAAACTTTATTCAGAATGAATTTGTATGGTCAACTTAGATCACCTGCTATGGAAATAAAAGCTGAGTATGCATGACTTGTAATAGAACTTTCGCCATTTTGTCTGTTACATGATATCATTTTTCAGAGACAGAATTCTACTCTCCTACGAACACCATCACTGCCAATGTTGCAGATAAAAACTGATGACTTTACAATTACCACATCTAAAAATTATTTTCCGATGGATTAAACAATCCGAACATTATACTAAACTATCGCACTGATCATGAGTTCCGAAGCGTCGATTATGTGGATACCATAATCATTATTTCGATATCGGTAGACCTTGTCCAATGTTTGTATTAAGGTGTACACTGCTTCTCCTACTGAGATACACATTGCAATCTCAGTCATAGCGACAAAATGAGGGAAACGAAATGATAGAACATTTTGAGAATGAATTATTAGCCTACATCCTAGGTCACTTACACTGTATGTATTTACTATAAGTCAGAAAATCTCCTTAATGACAAAACGTTGATTATTGTTTCGAAGTTGAAAAGTTAAAGAAGTCGAATAGTTCTGAATCCAATTGAGCTTCATATTTACGAATATCCACTTAGAAATAATTCAAGTTTATACATAGAATTATTAAAATTTTTCGACATTTTTATCAACTAAACTAATACTTTTCCAATCAGTAATCTGTTCATGTTTGGAGTATACTCTAATTTTACTTTAAACATTTCCTCTATCACAAATGGTACGAATCTGTCTCATCTGTGGAGGTTATTCTTGTCAGTAACAATTATTGCGATGACAATTTCAGTAGGCTTATCAAGTCAATGTTTCGTGGCGTGATAAACTTTCTAATACATTGACGAAAATCAATTTCGACTTGTTAGAGTCTGATGAAACATAGTAATTATCGAATGTCTTGCACCAACATCATGTGAAAGCGAGACACGTTATCAAGTGCACAAACTCCAACCTTTTAATATTTCGAAATTCAGAATAATAATCAACACTTCAGCGCTCAGAATTTTGACAAAATAGAGAGATAATCGATTTTATTACCTAAAGGATATAGTGATTTTGAGAGTTACGTTGGATGATTGCAAACTGTGCATCATCGAACTGTTCCTTTGTCCCGTTGCTCTATCACAGGTGACGTTTGCCAGCATCTGCGCTCTTATTCACTGTTTAATATTCAAACCAATTTCCCCTCAGTTGAATCATCTAAGCAGTTACAAATCTGACTACTCCCTGCAGATACACATGTTGCATGAAAAAATCCGAATTATTCACCAGAATCATTTGTATTTGTTTGTAGTTAGGATGATCAGTTTCAGATTTCTTTTCACTTCAACTTGCTTCACTGTTATTAAGACCTGTAATTACTACTATATTTAGATTAGTTGGCAGAGTGATCACGCCTCTGTGTTTTTTTACAGATCACACTGAATTGAATTGAAAAGCCATATTATTTTCATGTTCTTTCGCTGTCTTTCCTTCTAAATTCCTTCGGTTTTCTCACTGTTTGCTGACGTGGATAACCCCCTTTCTTTCTAGTTAAATTATCACTCTATTTTTTGTAAAATTGGAATGATTCTATCTTATCTGTGAAAGTCATTCTAATCACGCCTAATTTGGTAGTTGAAAATAAGAGTGTTCTAATCAACTCAATTTTATGACCTTGAATAAATTTTATTCTAACGTCAATATTGTTGTGATGAGAATGAGATCAGTCATTTCTGTTTATGAGAGATTGGCGAAATTCTGTAATTTCATAATGTGTATGACATGAAAACCGCATTATAAATTGAATAAACAGTGGATTTTTCAAACGATCTAAATATTTTTTTTCAATATAAACCTTATTTCGTTTTCTGTTATCTCTATGAATTCACTGTATCTCCTTAACATTTGTTTTTAGTCCATGATTGATGTGCTGAATATATAATAAATATATAATGGTAAATATTAAATAAGTTTCAAATAAGCAATCACTTCATGTTTCAAGTTTTTCATGGTTGTCAAGGAACACCATCACCGATAATCGATCTGTGTTTGCATGTTTCTAATAATTAAAGAAAGCAAAAACAAAAGATCAGCTTTTAATGTTACACAAACTGGAGCTAAGAAAGTTAAGTCAGAACCTGAAAAAACAGAAGCAATCTGGAAAGTAACGAATAGCCACAGAGCTAACAAACGAAGATCTAGTAATGGAGGCTGAAATGGCTGCAACAGACGTGATTATGAGACAACCGTACGATGCAACAAACAAGCTGGTTGTAATCCATCGTAATCCAAAACGACCCGTGAAAATCAATGAAGGCAAATTAATCAGCATCACTGAGGAACAGCACTTTGAGTAACTCTTGAATCGACCAGCTGCACTGAAACCACACAACATCAAAGCAGCATCAACGGACCTCTCTATCGATGTTGGCGCACCTACAATTGAAGAGATCGGCATGCACATCAGATAAATCGAAAGTATTACCACTAACGATATGGAGTTTTCTGCGAATCATAATTTCCCAGCATCTGAAAATTTGATACAGTAGGCTAGTAATGTATCAAGTATTTGATTTGTAGGATTCAGCAATTCATATCAAACTTCGTGATCATACTACACTTTAGGTTTTCGTTAAATGCCTTTTATCCAGACAAATGTGTCTGTCGATGAAATAAGGGTCTGCGTGGTTTACATGGGGTACAGTGTATTATCATCTTGTCCATATCTTGAGACCGCCAAATAATTAATCGCACTTTCACGAAATGAGTACAATTAAACGTTGTCCTATCGACTGACTGTGCGTGAACGTTAATAATACCAATGCAAAGTGGCGAGAATGCATGGACGAACCCTAACTGGTGGCTTATGACTGCATACTTATATTCGGCAAAATAAGCCTGCCTTGTAGCAGTAAACGACAATGTCCATGGATGCACGTGTTTGCTATTGGTTAACATGGTTGACAGATGTGCATGGTATGATACAAAAAGGCCTACAATTTGTCCAACAATTATCCTACTTTGAGAACGTCAGACGCTCTGCTACTGTCAATAATAGAGATTATCAGCTCCTTTTTCAAGCAATGTCCATGAGATCTAGATCCTACTCACTGCCTTCGCTTGGTATCGTCGTTATTCATGAAAACAAATGTGAATATAGGCCTCGGAAATTTGATGGACTGAATGAATTATAGTCCAATTGTCGGATGTAGATCTGAACATATAATTCAAAAGCTCTATGACTGTCCGTCCATCAGAACCATCTAGTTTATTTGGGTCCGGCGTTTGACATACTACCTCACTCACGCATTCAATAATATCTGTGTTGCGTATGCATCAGTATTACATATTGTGTCAGTAAACGTTTGGTAAATTTAAGTTGACAAAAATGATTCAATCGTCATAATATTATACAATATACGAATATTACCTTCATATGTTTGTAAATAAAAATTAAGTCTGTTCAATTATATGAATTTATTTAAATAAAACTATAGGCATTTATTACAATCTTTTAAGATTATACAATACCCAGTATTACACTCGTGTTTTCTTCATAGGAAATAGGTTTTTTGTTGTTTCTTCTTAAAAATTCATGATCTGTTTGTTTGTTGATAGTGTGGAGTTTTGACAGGATTTCAAGCGACAATAACAATAATCAACTTTTTATGCTTGTCCAATATGTAGATTCACATTTAACGTCTAAATTTCGATCGATATTAAATCACTATCTTTTAAAATAATATATACACACATATTTATTCAGTTGGTTTTCGAATTTTGACTCAACTATTTCACTTCAATTTGAAAGATGGGAAGCTTATTTATCTAGGTTAAAAATGATCATATTTTTCAGAAGTTTCAACCTGAGTGATTATAGATGAACCCTGAGGAGTTGGCATGACAAACTTATTTTGTAGATAGTTATTGATACTTTCTGTAATTATTCTGTTAAGTTTCACAGCCTGTACATTCACCATGATACACAGATACACGTAACAAGTATTAGCATATAGGATGCAGAGATTGAGGTGTATCCTTTGAGCAAATACATAAAACCTCTGATTGATTGCAGCATGAAATACGGATTTTTTCTCGTCTCCTTTCGGTTGACCATGTTTCAACACAAAACCATATCGATAATTCCTTTCAGATAATTGCCCTTTATCATCACCATCATCAAATATCCATGATATTCTGCAGAGAGATGGAAGTCAGCGGTTATTTTGGTTGAACTATTTATCCTAAATATAATTTATTGTATATGGTGCTGAGTTGATATGGTCACTGACTGCTGATCGTTTCGTACTTAGATCATGTGTTTATTGAATGTATTGATCCTTTGCTATATTGACTGGTGTCTTCTCACTGTGGATAATAAGTCCTGAAATCGATCCACTAACATCGGTTAAGGCCTCGACATCGCTTTATATTCTGAGGATATAGATAGAGTGGTTAGGTTGATAACTCGCCGGATGTTTAAATTATTAGAGCGGAGATATCTGCACAGGTCACCTGTGGGTGGGGAACAAATTTATAGGACATTTTGATCATGAAATATTAACCTACATCCTAGGTCACTTACACATAATTTGATAACATTAGATCAGTAGAGATCCCCAATTACAAAATGTTGAATACTCTTTCGTAGTTCAAATGTAAAAGAATTCGGATAGTTCTGAATGCAAACTAAATTCATATTCACGAATATCCACTTCGGAATGCTTCAAGATTATACATAGGAATATATTGATTGATCAACATTTTCATCAACTGAACTAATATTTCTCCAATCACTAATCTGTTTCATGTTTGGAGTATACTGTAGTTGTAGTTTGAACATTTCCTCTATCACAAATGGTATGATTCTGTCTCATCTGTCGAGGACATTCTCGTCACTTACAATTATTGCAGTGACAATTTCAGTAGGCTTATCAACTCAATATTACGTGGCGTGATAAACATTTTACTACCATGTGTGTTGTTTGCAATGTAATTGATACAAATCAATTTTGACTTGTGAGAGTCTGATGAAACACAGTATTTATCGAATGTCTTACACCAACATCATGTAAAATCGAATCAGGTTATCAAGTGCACACTCTCCAACCTCATATTATTTCGAACTTTGTATTATTAATCAATACTCCAGCTGTCACTTATTTTACAAAAGTGACGAAAAGTCGATTTTATTACCTAAAGTATATAGTGATTTTGAGAGTTACGTTGGATGATTGCAAACTGTGCATTATCGAACTGTTCCTTTGTCACGTTGCTCTCTCACAGTTGACGTTTGCCAGGATCTCCGTTCTTATTCACTGTTTACTACTCAAACAAATTTCTCCTCAGTTGAATCATATAAGCATTTACAAATCTGACTACTCCCTATAGATACACATGTTGCATGACTAAATCCAAATTATTCACACCAGTATCATTTGTATTTGTTTGTAGTTAGGATGATCAGTTTCAGATTCATTTTCACTTCAACATGCTTCACTGTTAATAAGACCTGTAATTACTACTATATTTAGATTAGTTGGCAGAGTGATCACGCCTCTGTGTTTTTTCACAGATCACACTGAATTGAATTACAAAGTCATATTGTTTTCATGTCCTTTCGCTGTCTTTCTGTCTAAATTCCTTCGATTTTCTCACTGTTTGCTGACTTGGATAACCCTCTTTCTTTCTAGTAAAATTATCACTCTATTTTTTTTAAAATTGGTATGATTCTATGTTATCTGTGAAGGTCATTCTTATCACACCTAATTTGGTAGTTGAAAATAAGAGCATTCTAATCAACTCAATTTTATGACCTTGAATAAATTTTATTCTAACCTCAGAATTGTTGTGATGAATTTAAAATCCGTCATTTCTATTTATGAGAGACTGGCATACTTCGACATCGTCAGAATGTATATCGCATGGAAACCGCAATTTGTATTAAATTATCGGTTGATTTTTCCAAATGATCCTAATATTTTTCATCAATAACAACCTTCTTTCATATTCTTTTATCTCTATTGATTCACTATAACTCTTAGAAATTGTTTTTAGTCCTTGAAAAAACAGTGGATTTTTGCAAATAATCTTAATATCGTTCTTCAATAACAACTTTATTTCTTATTATGTTATCTGTATGAATTCAATATATCTCGTTAACAATTGTTTTTAGTCCTTGATTGATCTGCTGAATATAAAATAAATATCTAATGGTAAATATTAAATAAGTTTCAAATTAGCAATCACTTCAACTTGTAAGTTTTTCATGTTTGTCAAGGAACACCATCAAAGAGAATTGATCTCCGTTTGCATGTTTGTAATAATTGAAGAAACCAAAAACACGAGAACAGCTTTTAGTGTTACACAAACTGGAGCTAAGAAAGTTAGGGTAGAACCTGAATTAACAGAAGCAATCTGGAAAGTAAAGAATAGCCACAGAGCTAACAAACGAAGATCTCGTAATGGAGGCTGAAATGGCTGCAACAGACGTGATTATGAGACAAACGTACGATGCAACAAACAAGCTGGTTGTAATCCATCGTAATTCAAATCCACCAGTGAAAGAATTACCACTAACGATATGGAGTTTTCTGTGAACTCCAATTTCTCAGCATTTGAAAATTTGATACAGTGTTCATCGCTAGCAATTTTTCAAGTATTTGATTTGTAGGTTTCAGCAATTCGTATCAAACTTCGTGATCATACCACACTTTAGGTTTCCGTTGAAGGTCTTTAATCCAGACAAATGCGTCTGTCCTTGACATAAAGGTCTGCGTGGTTTTTATGGCGTACAGTTTAGTAACATCTTGTCCATTTTTATATTCTGCAAAATAAGCCTAGCTTGTAGCAGTAAACGACAATGTCCATGGATCCACGTGTTTGCTATTGGTTAACATGGTTGACATATGTGCATGCTATGATACAAAAATGCCTAAAATTTGTCCAACAATTATCCTACTTTGAGAACGTCAGACGCTCTACTACTGTCAATAGTTTAGTTAATCCGCTCTTTTTTCAAGCAATGTGTAGATAATACCTGAGAACTAGATCCCTTTCAATGACTTCGCTTGATATCGTCGTTATTCATGAAAACAAATGTGAATATGTACCTCAGAAATTTGATGGACTGAATGAATTATAGTCCATTTGTCGGATGTTGACTGCCTTATTGGTCAGAACATTTATTTCAAAAGGTGTATGACTGTCCGTCCATCAGAACCATCTAGTTTATTTGGATCTGGCGGTTGACATACTACCTCACTCACACATTCAATATTATCTGTGTTGCGTATGCATCAGGATTACACATTGTGTCAGTAAACGTTCGGTAAATTTAAGTTGACAAAAATGATTCAATCGTCATAATATTATACAATATACGATTATTACCTTCATATGTTTGTCAATAAACATTAGGTTTATTCAATTATATGAATTTATCGAAATAAAACTATAGGCATTTATTACAATCTTTGGAGATTTTACAATACCCAGTATTACACACGTGTTTTCTTGATAGGAAATACGTTTTTTGTTGTTTCTTCCTAAAAATTCATGATCTGTTTGTTTGTTGATAGTGTGGAGTTTAGACATGATTTCAAGCGACAATAACAAAAAACAACTTTTTTACGCTTCTCAAATATAACGATTCACATCTAACGTCTAAATGTCGATAGATATTAAATCACTATCAAACTGAGTGAATATAAATAGACCTGTTTAGTTTCGATTCATCGAAGCTGTCAGCTGTTTGCTGCAAAACAGATCAGTAATATCTGGTCCTAATTCTTTCAATCTAAGGTTTCTCTCAAGTATCTGTCAATCGCATAACACGAATAACAGAACATTCAATCAATTCTGTTTCGAACGTTTCTTCATCAGAGTGACATTGTCACCGTTATTACGGTTGATGTCGAAATCTGAAAGTTTCAATCACTCACAAACCGATTGCTTTATTGCGAAAGGCAAACAGCAGATGTAAACATCTGTTTGAATATCGAATAATATCAACAAATGTACTTCGTTATATAGGTAATAATTTTTTTATCGGAGAAAGCAATCTTTCAATCAACGACATTTCTTCGTCTACTCAAGCATTTACTGATGGCCATTCAATACCCTCATCATTAGATTCATTCTGATAGACACAGTATATTAGTGACTACGTTATGTCGCGTGAGCTATTAGAACTACTTTGATTCAGAAAAAACATATGCCATGTAACTTATACAAGAATGTGCACTAAATTCTGTGATTATTCGTATTTAAATCGGAAAAATCATCGAAATCATACAGTAAACACTGTAATTTCTTGTATGTAGATTTTAATTTCAATAATTCAACTCAGTAGATGCTTTTCCTAGATTCTCGTTATTCCAGTACATTTCCACAGAAATGAAAAATTTCATCAGAATAATATCACTTAAATATCAACTGAATATTACTGAGCGTTGAACAATCAGAGAGATTCTTACACCATGTATAAAATGCAACACAAGACAGTTTATTCCCGTGTTGAATCTAATATAAATAAACTATTGAATACTGGTTCGGTAGATCACAGTGTCTGTTTTTCATTGACAAACTCGCAAACGGAACATGTGAGACGGATAAAATTATCCTGAGAAACATAAGATGGATATCTTCGTTATGTAAAGGAGTCCTGAAAAGGGGTTATTCTTGACCAAAAATTTGAGACTTGAATATTGAATCTTTATTAAAACTTATGAATGCCTTACATTTAGAAACGTGGGTAGTAGGATTAGGTTTTTGTTAAATGTGAACACTCATCCAGAATGAGCATTAGGTAATTCAGCTAATCGTAGAACTTTGTACCTCAGTTCATTTCCCCAAAACACAATAGTACAGAGGAGCAATCAGTCATTCAAATGAATAAGAATTTGAAACAGTTTTCACCTTACACACCTTGCACACTTTATCGAAACTTCTTGTTGTTTTTTTAAGACAATCGAATCCCAGTAGCTCACCTGTACGCTGGTTCATTGTTTTGCTATTGTGTATTCGACTATGGCTAACCTAAAATATTTTTAGGCATACCTAGACATGGCTGCAATGAACATGTAGATTGGAGCTGGAATTCAGAGACCGAAAATAAGGTTTTGGCTACTACGTTCATTTGTAGCGGCGCTGCAAGGTGACAAAAAGGAGAAAGAAGTGTTTGTTTTGAAGATGAGACAATATTTTGAAGTCGTGTCAAGGATTACGTTGTGATCGATTCGATCGTTTGTGATGTTACTAGTATGAGAGCCGATGTCACTTCACGACTGCTGAAAGCGTGTGAGGTATTTATTGAGGAACCAGCAATGAAAATCAGATCAGTTTAGGTCTTGGCAAATACTACTGTTTTAATTAAAAGTTACAGGTTTATAACTTTGAAGTACAATTTTTAAATGGTCACAGCCTCATTACATCTCGACTGCTTTATAGTAAATATATGTGTGAAACTAGAAATCGTCAGCGTTTCCCATGAGGTCATATTATCATCTATTATAGTATTGCTACGAGTTGTCTTTAGAAAGAGTGTTATTGTCATCCATCATGCATCGATAACGATAAAAGTGTTGTGAAGGAAAACGAAAACGTTATACTATCATTTTATAAGGTTTTGAGCAAAATTGTAATCTACCATTGAGGTTAGTTGGACCAACAGTGTTCGATCGACGAATATTTCGGGAGGCTTCGAGTTGAATAATTATATATTCTGATCAAAAAATGTACTGAGTGAGATAAACTTGAACAGAACCATGGATGTACGCTGTTGATGAGTCTCATGATTTGATCGAATGGCCTTCTGGTGAACCTAGATCTCATAATAGTTACTCGGATATAATTTTTCTATATTGTGATTGGAGAAGCCTCCTTAATGTAATCTTGTCACCGTTATAGAATGCTTCTGAATGTCAATCAAGTAAATGTACAGTGGTGAAATTCATTCGAATACTTTGTTAACCATAATCTGTGGTGGCACAATTTGATTAGTTCAGTAACGATCCTGATAAAATGTAGCTTGTTGATCTTAAATTCGCGCGCTGATCAGGTCCTTTCTAGTTTCCAACAAAAACTTGCAGAAAAATGTGCCCTATATTAAGAGAAAAGTGAGGAAAAGTTAGTTGCAACCCATGCACAGATCATTGTTTCTTTATAGTTTTATGATGTATCCGTCATCTTAAACACTTGAAACTTGTTCTTCCCCACAAATATTGTGGTAGAAGACTTGAAAAATTATTTTAGTCGCTGTCACGTCTACCTCCATTGCCTCTGCTGGAATGTTGTCTGGTCCCTATTTTTTGCTGTTCTAGGTTCGTCTGATTACGTCAACTACCTATTCTTATGCTTGTGGACCAGCATCGATTGAGATGTCGGTGTATACAGCCTCCAGTTTGTGAAATTGTAGTTGGGATAGTCTATTCTAAAATTAATTCAAGAGCTGAATACACATTTTTCTCTGTTGCTCGGTGGTCCCCTTAACTTTTTCTTGTTCCCTTTGCGCTGATAGTCTCGGCTTTTGATAGATTTAACCGAATTTGTTTGTCGCATCCTATTTTTGCCTCATAATTCATATCTTGCGGCCTCTTTTCTACTTATTCTCATTCCATGATTGTTTGCTCTCCACTGAGTATATTGTGCAAGCCCTAGAACACATTACTTAAAAATATACTTTATTCGTTCAGTTTCACTGTGTTCACTGTAATAAACGTTTGTTATGCTTGTTTGGACAGCATCTGTACAGCATTTTACTCTTATCGACAGGAGTAACAAGCAATGCCTTGAGTATAGTCTACGCAGCCCTACCTGCATTTATTGCCTTTCACAAATTCTGAGCGCCAACACAAATCATCTATACATTTTTTACAGCAACAATGATCACATTTTCAATCTCCTCAAATTATTTAACGTTCCACGTAGCTCAAATAGTGATTCCTATGATTGTGAGAAAAAGCATCCTCCTCGTTATTGTGTGGTTACTTGGCTTTCATCATAGGACGTTATGATTTTTCCAAAAGTAAGTCTTCTAAATCTTATTGAAAAGGTAGAATGTTCTCATTTATGTCTTAAGCTACTTGGTTTTTTGTGGGTAAGGCTCGCTGAACCCAAGCTTAACACTCTTCCATAATCTGCGTAAGCGGAGTTTGCGAGGCAGTTTTTATAAGTATATACCATTGAATAAATATCATGTTTAAATTGGTAAAACTATGTGAGAGAAATTCAATCATCAAACATTTTCTGTGATCGTAATTATTCGGAATTAGGCTGATTCACTTGATTACTTTATTATGTCTCTCATCTTTAGTCAAGCTAAGTTATTTGATGGTGTCTCGCTGGCGGTTTCAATCAGGAGATGAGTACACAATTCACGGCCTTCTAGAACTTTCAGACACGTCTAAGTTCAAAATGCATAGTTAGAAATGTTTTCTGATAGTATTCACGAGACATAATCGTGTGTTTCTCCAATACAAAATTCAATATCAGGTTACTTTGGTGATGAACCTAATATAATTGAAATCAGCATAAAATGTATGAATAATCTGATGACATTGTGGTGATAAACGGAGGTCAGATTGATGTGCTGTTTCATAACTTTGTTTGAGAGCTTCGATTCGCTGGTTCTAATAATCGATAGATCCTAATGCAGATGAATTGTTCATCTGTTGGCACACTTGTTTCCATCCACATAACATATGAATTGCATGGTTATTTGATATTAGAAAAATAATTTTACACTAATCCAATTGTATTCATGTTTGGAAACAGATAAATTTTAAAGCAAAGCAGATCTTGTTATAACTTTAGCCATTTTAAAACCGGACTGCTCGCCAATCTTGCTTTCATAGTTCTTGTTAATTTGTAGGACAGAAAGAAATCCTACAAATATCATGTAATATTTATGTAAGTTAATCAGACCAAATACATGTGATTATCAATAATTTTCAAGTGAGTATTTTCTAAATTAAATATACTTCAATATCTGTTTACTTACATGTGCCATGTGTTGGTAAAATCTTTTTTTTGTTCAGTTTATATTTATATAATTTGACTTCAAATGTTCACAAAAGGGTATTTCGTCAAAGTTTAGCAGACATTTTTACTTATTCATATCATCTGACACAACCTTCATTTTGATTACAGCTCATGAGAATCTTCAAAATAGAACAAGTTTACATTATATATAGAAAAGCTTGTTCTTTTGTGCTTAACCGATCTAATCAAGTGAGTATGATATGTTAACTTCAAAGAGAAGTAGTACAGAATTGTGTGATATTTCAATGTGTGTGTGATGTTGTGTGATGTTTCAGTGATGTGCCACTGTTATTTTGTATATTTTCTGTCAAACGTTCGATTGAACAACGTCAGTAGAACACCAAACAGTGGTTGAAAGATTTTTGTTAAGTGGTCAAAAGAAACCTTGTGGTAAAACGACATTTATTGTTAATAAATTCTAACAACCTTGACATCGCATTCTTCTATGTATGTTGTTTTGAAAGTTTTTAATAATCAATAGAAATCAGTCAATAGAAAGGCAGTTATGTTCCAACTTTACTAACATATTCAATGCAGCGTGTCATCTGACGTAAACATAAAAACAATAATCTTATTCACATATTTAGGCATACAAAGCTATATACTAAATAACATTCTCAGCTGCTGAATATCAATACATGGATTCTATCGTTCTCGTTTTGTGAGCCATCACTCATATCTACACGTTCGTTTTTCGTTGATTTTAATTTGAAGTATTGTTTAAAAAACGTTGTCGATAATTTACTTTAGAGAACTACGAAATATCACACAATGTCTCAGTTCTTAAGCAAATCAAACTGTAGGTATTATTTTTCTCGTTCAAGTCGGTCACCAACAGTATTTTCTAACATCAATGAATCGTTTGTTGAATAGTTTGATTTTGTCGATTAGAATTGGTGTCCCCTAGGTAAGAATAATAAAGCCTAGAAAAGATTCATTACTGTAGGAAGTGGTCTCGGTTTCGCCATATTTCCGGAAGTTGTAGTGGTTTCGTAATAACTAAGTTGTCGCTTCAAGTAGAGAAAAATCCTTTCAACACGTATTGTAACCTGTAGACTGGACGCTCAACAGTTTTCATGTAAGAGGTTTGTTAGTGAATGCACTGCCACTCACAGTGTTCTGATTTCGTTTAGGTTGAAAAGTTTTTAAATTAGCGACTTTGCGAAATTACTGAAATTAGAAACGTTGAATAATATTTCAAGGTTTAAAATTAGGACAAAATAAAGTGTTCACTAAAGACATCAATTTATCTCGATAATCATCAGTCTCCTGCACTAATACGTGATGTAAGTAGGAAACCATCGTTAGTGTTTGAATGCGATAGCTTAGAATTATTGATTTTATTTTTGTTATTAGGGAGGTTTCATTGCAATGCTATCCCAGTAAACTACAGACTGTTTGCTATGGACTTAATAAATTATAGTGCTATAATGCGTTATTATCTGAAGAAATTTACTGAAATTGTTTTTTTGAAGATGTGTTCAACTAAATCTGAAAGAAATAGACCCATATTGAATGTTCAGCTAACAAAGAACTGGGGAAGATTGATTGCAGATAGTGAACGTGGCAGTTACAGATTATAAAACCAGAATTATAGAATACGCATGACTATTTTTAAATATGATCGGTGGAAGGTGAAACTTTCGAGTGTAACACCGCTTGTGTTAAAATGAGAGATCATAATAATAGCGTAACTGTAGTTACCGCAGAGCTTAAAAAATTTTCATACAAAGAGGAATGCAAGTTCAAGGTTATGAGTTAAGATTCAGAATAAACATATAGTTCTTATCAATAAAATAAGCTATTTAAGGAGAATGGGTTTATAGTTAATTTTGCTAGCGTTAGCATTCAATACGTGAAGTATCGAAAATATGCGTTTGGGTAAAATTATGGTGTGTGATTTGACTCATTACGTATATGACTCATTCAATTACTGATACCGGTGTAGAAACCCTTTCGAATGTTTTGGTTTTCGGGAAATCCCTCCATGTATATATATTTGTGTTATGATATGACTGACTCTTTCTGTTGACATTTTGGTACTTTATTTGATTCCATTTTGAGATTTTATCATTGTATATTGTTTTCATTTCTATATTTTGTACTTATATTGAAGTTTTTATGTTTGCTTCTGAACTGTACACATTTTGTTTAAATTTGATATTTAACATGGCTACAGCCATATTTGGATTTGATACCGTGGCAGTTAGAACTGGTAACACATATTCTTTTGGAATCGGATACCCATCAGGTTAACTTAGATTTGGAAGGTGTATTAATAGTCAGGTAACTGTTTGTATTTCCAGTTTATTATAAAAAATAGACCGCTTTCTGCAAGAATTATTGTGTTTTGGTATTGGACTGGGGGATAGCGCGTTCAACCTACACCTAATGGAAACAAAGTGAACTGCTAAAGTAGAAAATTCATCTACAACCGGTATTTGCATACACATTCATATTGACTTCATTCACTTCATTTCTGTTGTTCAATCTATAACTTCTACGCCTGTCAGTCGTTTTCTCTTTGCTTACATGAAAAAACGTGTGTCATCATACCGCATATTCTTTTGTTAAGTATGTATCGCAGTGTAAACGATGAGTGTATTAGGTCTTTATATTGTATCGAAAACATCACAACCAATTCAACCGAAATATTTTGTTTTGTTAAGAAAACTATCGATAATATCAGCAAATAAAACATCGGTTCATCAGATACATTTCATGCAACTAATGAAAACTTGTCAAAAATGTATCAAAAAGTTTATTTGCAAAAGAAAATTTAAACAAGTTTAAACAAATATAGAATAATTAGCCAGTATAAAAATTGTTTTAATATTGGCGATACAGACATGTTTCAACAAAATTCAGAAAATCCGTACACACGAAATTAGGAGTTCACATTTAAAACAAACAAAGACAATGACTTAAAAATATTGATGAACTCGATATAAGTCATTCTTTTACAATATTCAAAAACTTCAATTTTGTTGAAGAACTGAAAAATTGATGGCAACAATTAGAAAGGTGTATACAGTTAGGAAACTGTCAGGTGATTGTTATGGGTTTCTAGAGCAATAAAAATATATTTGCTTTTATGTCAGTCAACGATTATTGTAAAATCTGTTATAAATTGAGGAACTGTTGAAACTTGCTATGAACTCACAGTCACATCCACTTACTGTCAGTAAACTCCATTACATTTACTTTAACGCTGGTTGTTTTTCCTAATTGGAATAAATCATTTTCTTATCACTTGCATTGTGTATTTCCAGGACTGCTTTGAATTGCATTTACACTTATCAAGATTGGGTGAGTCAGTATATACGATTTTGTGATTGAAACATGGAAGGATTTTGATTTGGGATTAAGGTTTCGGTAACTATAATGCATTACATTGGTATCATCACCTTATCAGTTAAGGTAATTTCCTTCCTCCCATGCAAAACAGACATCGGTAAAGTGAAAGATATTCTACTAGCTTCAGATCTGACGGCCTTGTTGATCGCGGTATATATTCCGAATCCAAACAACAATCCCCCGCACGAAGTTGGAAAATCGCTAAAACTAATTTTATATATTATATTGATCATATCATTTGTGATTGATAATAGAATGAATTGGAAAAGTCACTTACCAATGACGTCGGCTTGATCCTCACCTGAAGATATTATGCAATGAGAACAATACGATAGAAACCACATTTTCGTCAAATAACATAAAAGATCTTTAATTAAATGTGTAATTTTTGGTACCTGCTGTATATCATCACTCACAACATGTTGCTCTAACCCATCTTGGTACTTATTACTTGGAAGTTACATGTCTGTTGCTTTACCGGTAGACTTATCCTTCCCTTACACAAAAAACTTGACATTACGTGATTTATCAAAGTGTGATTTTTCAAATCCCATCTACAAATTTCTTTTGCTACGAAATATTACAATAATTATACACATGTATTTGAAAGAATAAGATAAAATCTAAAATACCCTGTGTAATTGATGACACGTGCTATGAACATTGAGACACATTTATTCGGTTTCAATCATCTGTGTAACAGGGACTCCGACGTTGAGAATGTACTTCCAATATAACATCAAATTATTGTTCTAACTATTATGAACAAATAAGTCAGCATAAACGGTGAGATGATTGCGAGCCGATTTTACTGTGCTTATACTGTTGAATAACTGAAAATCACGCTATCAACTTATAAAACACCAGTATGAGTGTACTGCTTGGTTTTTATGTGAAACTCTCAATTTTCTCGATGAACATTTACGCTTTTGATGAAACGCGAACTATCACAATACGTTGTCTAATTATTTGAGTTTTTCATTTCCAAAAACATTATGTAGTTCGCTGAAAGCACACTTACCCTCAGGTTTCAAATGTCCTTTATTCGTGCATAATTAAGAATAAAAACAACTTGATTTTTATTCGCATTTTGAAAAACAGTATTGTGAAATTTATTATTCAATATGAATTAATTGATAACTGATTTGCATTGCAACCCATGAATACTTTCTGTTACAATGACTTCAAAGCTAGTTTCTTAGGTAATTCTTAACATTTATAGAACCATAAAAGTGTTCCCCTGTGAATAAATTGAGATTCGCTAACATCTCATAAATCTATTTCGAGTCTAACAACAGCATTACTGGTTTCGTGATTGTGTTGACTGTGTCGCAGATAGGGCAAAAATTAGTAATCTGTTCCACAATAGACTAATTCATGTTACAAAAATATTACAACAGTGTATTTTCGTTGTTCATAATTCTATATGCAGTGTCGCGGCTCATGATCAGGCGGTATATTAGGAGCGGGAGACTACTTATCATTTTATTCAGTAGTATAAGTTGCTTTAAAATCGACAGCGCCTTAGGAGTTTTAGGGAAAGATGTTTGTATCTTTCTGTGTAGTGACAGCTTTATGTGTGCAGTCGCCAGGTGAAGACGATTTGGACGTTTTCTACTCGTAGTTTGTCAATTGTATTCGTGCTTCAGACGATAAGTGAGTAATATTAAATAAAAGCTTTTTTTATATTTTCAAGACATTTCAAGACGTTCTTATTCATAAACCCAATAGTTCATGCATGTTCTTCGAATTTCGGGCTACTGCAGTGAATAATTCTTAGATAATAAGCGGATATGAACGTCTGAAGCCCAAAGTTTTGTAAGTAGAACGGTTTATCATGATGATGTCTACTAAAATACATGATGCCGCATTTGGTGTGGTTAAACGTTAGCTGCGAATGTTCACTGCGAGTAGTTAAATCATCAGTGGTACTATGAATGCTGTCTATATTTTCGTCCAGATCCTCCAGCTTATAGCTGTATTCCATTTTCAGATGATCAGCATATTAGCATGCTCTTCTAAATCATGTAGTATTACATATATGGTTCACGTAAATTAGAAACAAGATTAAACTTAATACACTACCCTGGATAACTGTACTGGTTATTGATGTTGATGATGAAAGGCAATCGTTGCATTTGACCATTTTTGTCACCTATTCAGGAATGAAACAAGCGATTGATATAATGGGTTATCCATTCTGAATAGCTTCGGTTTAAAGAGAAGTCTTACTTAAGGTGCCTAATCGAAAGCCTTGTAATAGTCCAAGTAAAAGACTGACGCTAGAAACTATTTGTCTTTTTTTTCGTGCTGTCGGGTGAATATCAGATTGTTATTAGGTAGATGCAATACGACTACTGCCTTAAGTAATCTCTCTATTACCCTAGATACTACTAGAGTCATGTCATTCGGTCGGTAATTTTCAACATTGGCTGTATGCTCAGATATAATTATGGGATGAAATGGGTAGTCTTTCAGTTAAAAGATAAAAATCTGCGGAGAGTCCTATAGTCAGTAGTTTAAAAATAAGAGCACACAGATCATTGTTCCAATTTTTCAGCATTCTGTCTGAAATACTATCTGATCCTTCGATGTTAGAGCTTTTCAATGTCTTTATCGCCTTATAAATGGTTTGCACACTGAAGTCAACACTGACTTTTTTACATGAAGGAATTTAGTTTCAGTGTGATTCATTCGTTCTGATTTCGTTATACTAGTAGTAGTAGTGGTAGTATTAGTAGTACAGATTAGTACAAAAATCGTTGCTTATTAGCTCCGAGATACTTCAAGCGTTTCCAGTCACATGGTTGTCCCTAATAAATATGCTCTTCCATTTCATTTTAAAGCATTTAGGTTTTTGTTTCGAAGAAGTTTAATAAGTGCACAAGATTCAGTATTCAGCTAAACATAACGCTTCTCTCGTGCAATTGCCATTTTAGCACGTTCTATTTCTCCCTCGATACATATTTCAGTCACCGTTACTAATGAGGAGAATTCATGTCATGTCTTAAAGGAGGTTTCATTATATGACCTTGAATATTTTGTTCTTTGCTTATTAGATTGCTAAGATCTTATCGTGCAAACGAACTGAAAATATTATTTGTGTTGTTATAAAATACATTTATTTGTTCAGTCCCTCTCTTTGACTGGTAGAGGATTGTGAGTTCTATTGTTGACGTTCCGCTACCACATATGCACCAACTGTTTTGTCTAAATAACTGAAAGTGCGGATTTAAGAAAAACAATCATTTTTGTCGTTGTTTTACGTAGGAGTTTTGCTTAGCTTGATCACCTGTTTCACTGGTTAGGTGACAGGCGATTTTTACTTGTCCGTTGAAACGTTTAGGCTGATTCTGTGTGGGGCCTCTGATAACGCGAATGCTTCAAATACTCTTCAACTTGTGCAGATATACTAGAATCAGGGCCTGAGGTAATCTATTTAGAATCCATAATGGTCTTTATGTACTGTTGATTCGCAATGTCATGACGACCACGTAGTACATAAATTGCATTCAAAAACATGGTCTTTTTGTTCATCTGTAACTGAGTGTGGGTACATTCATACACTGTGCAGTTTCTGTAGAGCAGACACTGTCGACTGAGGGATTAGACGCCTTTTCATCTTACCATTATCTAGCCCACTGATGTTTATGGTATTAGGATTCGAATATTGATATCTTTCTTATGCTCGTTCACCCGTATTTCTGGTATTTCCACCCACGATGAAGAATACTATAAGAATTTTCGAAATCACGAGCCCCACTCAAAATCAGCTGAACGAGAAACCGAAAGTGGTAAGTTCCCGGGTTTTTGCTAGTGTACAATGATTGATTGTCAATTTTTAGTCAGTTAGAAGTTAGTGATTGAGATTGAACGTCTGGTGATATGAATGGAAACGTTTGTTTTAGGGCGAATGAGTTTCTGCATACCAGAAGCTGTCACATCAAAAAATCAGAGGCCATTTTGTATTTCAGTAATTAAATAAGTGAGTAATTATGTAAGTAAGAATAATGTGGGCCGGTGTGAAATGAAGTTAGTAAGAGAGTCAATAGGTAAGTTAGTAAGTGTGTAAGCATGTTGGTAGGTCAGCTAAAAGAAAGAAAATAGGTGAGGAGGTAAGAAAAGAGGTGGATAGGTGGATACATAAGTAAGTATTATTATAAGTGAGCAAGTAAGTAAGTCAGTAAACAAAAACGTGGGTAGGCAATTACCTAAGTAAGTAAGTGAATAGGTAAGTAAGTGAGCAATTGAATTAGTAAGTAAGTAAGTAATGTGGAGAGTTGGTATGATGAAAAATAAATTCTACTGATAATATGAATATGATTTCAGAACTATGTAAAAGATAATTCAGTTTTTTGAAGATGGTGAAGATCATGAGAGGGGACTGAAGTGTGAGCAATTAAGAAACAATAGATGATTTAGAATAATTGAGTTATCTAAGGATGTGGCAATGATAAAATCTAGCTGGTGTCAACCTGCGACGATCCTTATTGAAAACAAATGTGCAAAAACCTGATTATTCGCTTTTTGAGGTGAGAATCTACGAGCATTCCCTCTAGGATGGTAGTGGTGATGTATTGTTTAAATACTCTCATTAGGATGTTTTGGCGCGCTTAGTATGTTTAACGCCATAATCAGAACTCCTATTATCCTTGTGTAACTCAGTGTTAAGGATCCTGACCACGCTGGTCTATCTTCGTTAGATTTGCTTTTCAACGCAATCATCCAGTTCGCAGCTCGTTTCTGCACTCGATCTAATAGGTAATCCTTTTTAAGCCGAGAGGGATCATTGACGATGTCAATCTGCATGTGTTTGCGCGCGTGTGTCTTCAATAATGTTGAAAATCGTTTTTAAGTGATAGCCCCAAGTTGTCTTTGCATAAATTTAGTAGTCGCATTAGACATGGCTGCGTCCCATTTACAGTTCGGACTCTTGTGAAGGCTTTCTATGGTTGGTAAAACAATATCGCGTTCTGAGCCGAAATCGAGTAGCGGAATTCTATTGATTGTAAATAGCTTGCATAGTATGGGGTAGAATAAAACCGACGTGTTACTGAGGTTAGTTGTATTTTGAACCCTTTTACATCGCCCGTTCCCCAATGACTGTAAGGTTGTGTTTAAGCTCATCCGAATCCGCTTCCATTCCGATGGACCTACAGATCTTGGCGTCTACCTGAGATTGCAGGTTGTTGATGGATATCAAGAAAAGAAGTAGAATTCAGATGGACGCGTTTCTTACATCCAATGAAGATACTCGGCAGCTCAAGTGCACTGCATTTACCTTGGAAAGAAAATTTCTATTAAAAATGTAGTTTCTAGGAAAAAGGGGTCGGTAAACCCTATTTACGCAACTTCTGTCACAAGGCGTGTTTGCTGTACTGTGTGAGAGGCTTTTACAGAGTCGACAGATATTACATGTAGCTTTATTTACCGAACAAAGCAAAATGTGGAACTTTCCTATGCTATGAGAATGTAAGATACACGCGACCTGCTTTTCCGACACCTGTGTTCATTTTCATGGAGTATTTCATGTTTATCCATAGTCCTCCTTCTTCTGTTCGTACATCAACGCTTCCATGAACTTTGATATTGTTGATAGTATTGCAACATTCAGGATACCTTCTATCTCTTCCTCCGAAGATTGTAGAAAAAGGATTGTTTCCATTCCGCTAGGAGTTAGTGTGATTTGATAGAATTTATCTATTTTACACGGTTCCCTTTGCTTCTAGAAAGCAAACCTTCTGTGTTTTTAATCAGTTAATACATACTTGTCGTTTGATAACGATTTTAACTTCTGAATACACTAGTTTAAGCCTACTTACAGTGACTCTTGCACTTCATAACTGAACCTCTTATCTTTAAAATCCGCCA
The DNA here is from genome assembly GCA_944470395.2 of Schistosoma turkestanicum. Lineage (NCBI taxonomy): Eukaryota > Metazoa > Platyhelminthes > Trematoda > Strigeidida > Schistosomatidae > Schistosoma > Schistosoma turkestanicum. The sequence continues at coordinate 23,782 of CALYCR020003034.1, forward strand.
CTGATTTTTCATATTAACACAGTTAATACACAATAAGCTATACCCTTAGATATTTGAGTTACTTAGACAAGCAATTATCCCACCCAATTTTCCATTATGACAAATAATTCGAGTAAAAGAGAAATGTCTCCAAATTTTAAACCACCCAAAAGATCGAAATCTGCAAACCCTATGTCAAATGAATCTTCACTAAGTATTCTAATAGTAAAACTCGTAGATATAAGAGATACTATGCCCAAATATAGCGAAACTTCTACACAGAAAAAACTTCACCATAATATTGTATAGCCTAAATCGGGAAATTCACAAACCAAGGAGTTGAATGCTCCATCAGAAACCGTTATTAGTAGTAATAACCATGGCAGCGAGATACGACAGTTACAAAACTCACTTGCCAAAATTAACCATAAGCTTAACCTGTTTGCACCCCTCATCCTCTTATGGGCCCCGAATAATGATAGGAACCTAGAAGAATTAGCCAAAGTGGAATATATCCTGGGCTTTGTAGATGAGGAAGTTACGAAAAGAATAATGTCTTCTTGCAATGCGATAGCTTATAACCTCCCCGATCACACATACTTGAATTCGCTTAAGGATACCTGTCTAAAAGCGTGTGATATGACAAACGTCAGCCGTCACGTCACTCGCCTCAGAAAAAAATCAAACAAATCAACTTGCCCTCTCCTTTTCAAATTCGGTTAATGCAACGACGCCAAACAATTTATCCGTTTGAGCAAAAATATTAGCTCATCAACCTTATACAAAGAAGTAAAGGTTACCACGGATCTAACGCCTTGTCAACGTCGTGTAAAAACAAGTGAGGCGACTAGATAACATAACGGTGAGACGGCAGACAATCTACAGAAAATAACCCTCAATGTCATGAAAGTAAATAAACAAATAAACCACGATGTAGATCTTGATAAGCCTGTGGACTGTAGACCTTCTAACAAGGTAAGGATGCCCTCTGTCACCAAGAAATCGAACAACCTTTGCAGTTCTAATCCCAGCTGTTTGAACGTTAACTTGAACCTTAACTAAGAAGAGTGACCTGATTAAATCTTGGGTCTCGGGTAAAAAAATATGTAGGAATCAAACCCCATTGCTACCGACTTTTCCAACTACGATGAACAGGTTCACTCCTTTGATGTCATGTGATGTGCCGCTAGCCTCTCCAAGTTGTAAGACTGATAATATTAAGAACAGGACAGACCAACATCTGAACATGCGCACAAATAATTATTATCCAAGAGCTAGGTGCACTGCCCAACCACCTAATCCTAGAACTATTAGTGAAAGTGGAAATGGAAGATTTTTCACCCCTCACCCTATCTTAAAGGCCTGGGATTTTATTAGTAAATAAGCTGAGAATAAAAATTCCATGCATCCTGCTCTACCAAGCCAGCTGGTAAAAAGGCCCCCCAAATTTAGAAAAGGCCATAGCAACTGGCACTCGTATATGGCTAACCGTCTACAAGTTAAAACCATTCCGTATAAATTTATCCTCAGTAACGAGCTGTGTCATCAAGACATTACTAGAAACGGTGGTGAACTACAATGCCACCCGAATCAAAATTTTTTCGGGATACAGCCACTTGTGGTACCTATTGCGCGACAGATAGCTCAGGTCATTTCATACCACATACAGAACATAAAAACACTCTCCCCGCACAATCTCAAACAGAAAACATTCTTCCCCTTTTCCCCCGGGCTTACAACCCCTCCTGTAAATTTCAGTAATTTACTTAACATGTCCCCCCCTAACTCCTCATACCACACTCACGTAGGTCATAGTAACTCCTTTACACAAGATACCCTAAACTATTTTAGCTTAGCGGGACATCTGTTTAATATATGTCTTATTAATGCTCGTTCAATCTGTAATAAAAAGGCAGAGATCTAGTCATGTTTGCTACTATCTGCCAACCATCACTTATTATGATAACTGAGGCATGGACCTGTAGTAATATTTCTGATCTTACGATATCTGTTGATATCTATGATCTGTCTCGAAGTTATAGGTTACAAAGAAGAGGTTAAGGATGCCTTATATATGCCCACTCTAGCCTAAACTCGCTCTTATGTGATATATCGGAACTAAATAGATTGACAGACTCTGTGTGAATCGTTCTGAAACCGTCAAATGCCGTTCCCTTACTGTTCGGCTGTGTCTACCGACAGCCTAATGTACCAACAGGAGATCTAGCATTATTGTCAGAAGTAGTCACGTTCGTTTCATCCCTACCATTCACAAGAAAGGCTATTTGTGGGGACTTCAACATGCCTGAAATCACTTGGTTACCAATCAAAGCACCTAAACGATTCGAATTATTTATTGAATGCTTAGAGCTTGGAGAGTAGACTCAACATGTTAATGGCCCAACCAGAAATCAAATACATTGGATTTGGTTTTCACCAGCAATCTGATTCCTCATACTGTATATGTTGAAAAAACGTTGCCAGGTAGCGATCATAATATGGTCATATGTGGCATTGATATAGTAGCTACAACTATAAAGTATAAATCCACTACACTTTGGAGGATTGATTGTTCAAACTTCCGTAACTGCCTCAGAAGCATTGACTGGACAAACTACTTTACTGCAAACAATACTGATAGACTAATAAATGTATTTCATCACAACACAAATAGCATATTCAACAAATTTGCACTTTTTGAATCCTGGAGACCTAGAATTCCTAAGAACTGATTTATGTCAGGTCATATAGGAAAACGTCTTCGAAGACAGGCTTCCAGATTTCATAACTGTAATGACTTCTCCTCATTAGTAACTATGACTGAAATATGTGTCGAGGCAGAAATAACACGTACCAAAAAAGGCAATCGCACAGAAAAAGCGTGCTGTTCAGCTGAACGATCAATCCTCTGAACTCATAAAACTCCTTCGGAATAGACTCAATTGCTCCAAAGTGAAAGGAGGGAGCATATTTATTAAGAACAATCAAGTGTATGACGACCCTAAAAGTATCGCAGAGTTGTTTAGCGACCATTTTTGTGCCACATTACCAAACGAAAAAACGAAAAAATAAATGAGTCACACCTGACCCAAACTCCTTCCTGTGAAATCGCCAGTGTTGAATTTAGTGTACAGAACATTTCTAAGGCGATTACTACACTGAAGCACTATAACATTGAAGGACCAGATGGCATCCCTGCCAGCATACTTTCGTTCTTTCTTTTGTGTTTAGATACACATATATTTAAATATATATAAACATATTTTCAAATAACGTGAAAGCTAAATATGTCATTCAGCTTTGTGTGTTATATCTACTTGTAAACTTCAACTTTTGTTACGCTTATGTAAAGCATGAATGAATATACTTTGTGTGCGATTGAAGGGAAATTCAGGATGAAATATTTGTGAAATAGTATGAAACGCTTGTAAAAAAAATGAATCTACGTGAGATAAATCCATGTTTATTTAAAGTACTAATAATTCGATTTGAAATTTTCGAAATCATACCGTTGTCGATATTTTGGCTGATATTTGACTGGTCATCATCGATTCATTTTTCCCTTGTAACGACTGGCTTAGTATAACAATTAGGACGTAGAATAGATGGAATATGAAAATATCCAGGAAGAGGACAATTCCAATAATCTAATTACTATTCAAATACATTGTACATATGTTTGTCTATTTAAATTAAGTAGCTGTACTTTACTGTAGTCTATTCGAAATGTTACCCAATCACCTTTCAGTTTTGATTGTCAGATTTTCTTATTCTCATGATTATGTCATATTTGTTAGATGTTAATTGCGACCTATTATTAAATATAACTGCACTCTGTGCGCTCACGTATTCGTCCGGCTATTTTTCCTCTTTCGGATAATCTCACATACTCATCATCACATTCCCTCACTGAAAAATGTATTTTCTGATTGGAAGATAACTCATCAAAGACTGGAAGTTACAAACGTTCATTATCAACTAAAGCACCTCATTTTCGATGATTTTCCAAACTTCAGTTTCAATTTCTAACACATAATATCACTATGTTCACTTATTTGAACGGTTAGACAATAATGTTATATAAACGTTAGTATTATCATCACTATCTCACTTGAATTAGCTTCATAAGCATAGATGTATGATTTTGAGTAGTGGAATTCAGCGGAAGTGCGTTCTTACTATATTTCGGACTCATCACTATCCCATTACTTTTGGCTTCAATCAGCATGTCCTTATTTACCAAGCTGGCAAGTTGAGTAAGTGTTTGTTTGACTTGATATGGAAGATTGAATTTTCCTGTTATTATTTAGGACTATTCATTTCTGCTTACAATGTTTATAACTTTTTGCCAGCGTGGTTCGTGGAAAGTTTAGTGGCGTGTAATTAATACTCCTATATCTTCACTTAATGCTAACATATATTTATCGAGTCGAAAAATTTGATAGCGCGAAAACCGGAATTATCTTTTTACTGAAAGTTCTGAAGATATCAGGAATGAATAAAATTCAGAATGACTAGTGAACTTTGATGATCAAATGGAATTTAAAATACATGCACTCATTTGTATTGGCACATCACAAATTCTCTTTTTGAATTCCTATCAATGATTTAACCTTTGAAGGATAGACTTTGCAATCAAATTTAACAAACCATTCAGTGTAAAGACAAATGAGTAAAAAGTAGTGGAAAAACAAAAGAGCTTGAGTTAATGACTCCTATCTACTCCCATAACATTTTGAATGATTGGAACAGAAATGAGATCAATTATATCTTTTTTAAGTGAGGTAATTTTTATCAGATTGTTGAAATTGTAAGTTGCAAAATTTCTCTGAATTCATATTGTTTATCCATTTTTCGAACGGTTTACAAGTACAAGTATATGTTCAACTGAATACTTTGCTCTCCATAATTTTATAAAACGGTGGATATAATGAGCAGTTCGTTAGTTTGAATGTCTGATATTCTCTCATGAATTAAATCCTTTGTGAATAAAGTAAATGAACAATAAAGATTAATAAATCATGTTATTTAGTCAATTTAATGAAGTGAAGTGATTGATTCAAGTTTTTCAACCTTCAATATTTCTGATGAAATATAACTAGTTTCACTCACATATATATTACATATTAACTAATAGTTCTCATTACCAATATAATGCCTTGCATCAAACCATGAAACATTGTATGAACCTACATTTCTATTATTTGAGATACGTTTTCTTCTCACGGACGGTTATTTTCTTAATAAATACCTTCATCGCACCGGTTGATTGAAAGAGATAGTTGATTTAATGTTCATTCTTTGTACAATTCAACTAACGGGACAAATAAGCTAATGCGTTTCTCTGGAAGTGAACTTCATGATAAATTCGGAGGTTTATCGAACAAGTCTCCTGATATAGTATTAGCTTGAATTTCAGGCTATAAGACTGCTTATGTATCATTTCAACAATAAACGTTTTTCTGACAGTTCGGGTAAAGTGATACGTCCATCTAAGTTATTTTGAAATACTTTTGAAAACGGGAAATTGATTTGATTACGAATTGGATTATGCGAATCCTGTTTATGCGATTATAAGCAGCCAAATGCGTATGCAGTTGGATGACTTTATTCCATAACAATCGTTCATGCAAACATACAAGAGAATAAAATTCGTACAAGCAAAGCAAAGTGGAGAAGCTTGATGAAGCATATCAATATACAGTATTTGTATTAAGGCAAAAAAGCCGTATTTTTCGATCCACAAAAATTAGTTTCAACAACAGATCAAAAGAATTACAAAACGGTAATCTACTCAAGTCCTGTTGAAATAAATGCTCTAATCGCCCCACTTTTATCACTGAAAATTATTGTAGTTGAGTTGCTGAAATTAACAACCTTCATTAAATTTAGGATCGACACGTTCACAGACAAATTCTCACCTCACCTCTGATTACGTCAATCGTTCCCACAAATAACTGTTTTCTCGTATACATACAAATTCCTGTAATGACACAGCTTTACATTGTTTCACCAATTTGTCATTGTTGAAATTTTATTTTCACAAGCTGTACGTCACAAACAAATTATTATATTCTTAAACTGCGTTATCACCTAATTTGTATTGTTTTTTAACTTTTATATAAAAGATATATATTTGCATAGAGCCTCGATCAAGTAATAATAAAAACACTGGAATAATTTAAAATATTCATTTTTTGAGAATGTCTTCATTTAAAGTATTCCTTATCATTAGACACTTTTCGAATATTCGTATTTCTGTCACTTAAATATCTGTTTTCATCGGAAGTTCAGTGAAATCAGTTAACGAATAATGTTCGCCGACAAATGCGAACGAATTCGGTGTTGATTTGTCAGAGCAACATGTGATTGCTTGAATAAAAGTCGATCTAATAAGGTCAAAGTAATAATATGAATGTATTCGACTAGTCGTCATGGCATAGCTGAAATAGTAGTAAGACTTTCCGATTTTGTCCTCTGAAAAACTCAACATCGAGATAACTTAATTTCAGGTTCTCGTGGATGATACTATCATATTTATAGGTCTAACAAGAGAAAAGACAGTCTTTCCGACATTCTCTTGCAATATCAGTTTATTGTTTACAACTTAAAAAATAAAGAGATTTTAAACCTCCTCAAACAGTTGTTGTTATACAACAATCTATCAGTTCACGACTTCAATACTAATATAATCCAACCTAGGTTCAGTGATTCACAAGCAGTGATATTTATCGCCTAACAAGGTCTGTGAAGGGTTCACTAATATTCATCATATTTCAAAATCCTGAAGTATCTCTTATTTAAATTCTCCTGCGCGAATGTGTCCATCATTGAATAAGATTGTCAAATGTGCATGCAGGATTAAATGTATATTTTCCGCACTAAAATTTGGTTTTGTCTTCATTTATTACAATCATCACATATCTCATATGATTAGGGGACAGTTCTCTAATTGTCAGTGACAACTTGCTTATATTTTCATTCCTGTGTAAACCAGGATGATTGATGATATATTATCGTCCAGATATTTGCTCCTCAAACTTGGCTTTAAAGTAGTCGCTTAAGATTTTTGAAAACATATTTGCAACAGTTTCTATTTATGTGTGTCTCACTCAATTCACTCACTTATGACAACATCTGCTTACACATTGACATTCCTTTTATTCACTTCGTTTATTTTCATGACAAGTTATTACGTTAACCAGTCAGTCATAACGTGTTATATTAAGTTGCTCACTCTGCGCTTAGATAATCTGATCCCGTGACAACGAACCGCACAGTATCCTGAAAATTCAAGATCACTGTCAGAACTATGAGCATATTGAGTCTTGATGAAATATTGAAAACATCACACTATCAGATTGACCGAAACATTTTGTTCTGTCATGAGAATGGTATATCATTTTTCAGATATTTATTTCATGGAACAAATGAACACATGTCGAAAATGTTACCAAAATTTTATTTACGACAAAATATAATGAAACAAGCTCATTATGCAGAATAAAAAAATGTTGTTATTAATTAAGCGATAAAAGACCAGTTTGAACGAGATTGTGAAAAGTTAGTAATCAAAGTAAAAATAGTTCACAAATGAAACACTCAGAACAATGACCCAAAAATATTGATGACAATAGCAGAAGTCATTCTGTTACAACACCCAAAAATTGAAAATTTGAAAGAGAGCTGAAAAATTGATGAATAGAATAAGTATGAATGAGACAGTTAAACAATTTATAAAAAGACATCAGTCAAATATCGTCACATAACACAAGCAATAAAAAAGCAACAAATATAAAAATGGGCGTAACTAATTCTATTCACGAATTTGTAATACCTTGTCCAACTGTTGTCACAGTAGATGAGTTTCGTTTTACGTACATATATTAGTACATAGATATATTCATATAAACCTATCATTCTCTCATCACTTTGAACGTGTACTTGCGAGAACTATTCCGATTACTGTCCTTATTGTTGCAAATGAGTGGATCGGAATAAAGGATGATTTGATTTCGATATGAAAACATTCCGATTGGATTGCGACGTCATTGTGATTTCATAGAACTGCATTGATGTCATTGTCCTAAAAGCATCGGTCAGTTGTGTCAACCACCGACGCAACACTCTCAACTAAAGTACCATGTGGACTGTGCGTTGTAATGTGATGCCAGCAATTGTATCTAATTTTATTTTATACGTTTTCGAACATCCAATATCAACATTGAAGAAAAGCATTTGAGTTTATCCAAAGCACACTTACAACCGGATCGTTTAATTTCCCTAAGTGTACCTATGTTGCAAGAAAAAACGTTCAGATATTTATTCAAATGTCTGTAAAACAATAATGAGGAATGCATAATAATTTGTGTTACTGTTGGCATGTGATAGAAATTACCTGAAATGATTACTCTCTGTCAGTCATTTCTTTTACAATTACACCGATGCTAGTTGTCCGTTTGTTTTGCTTAATACATATCTTTCTCTTTTCACAGTGAATGTTTACTCGAAATACCTATTCAAAACACGCTTCGGATTGTAACAAATGGTGATGTGATATCTATATGAAAACACTTCGATTGAATTGTGACGTCATGGTGAATTCGTAGCACTACATTATTGCTATTGTGCTAACAGCGTTGATCAGTTGACAATAATCGTCGCAATAAACTCAACAACAGTACCGTGTGGTTTGCGTGACGTACATGTGAAGCATACAATTGTTGCAAATTATAATAAGGCTTTTGAAGACACGCGATCCCTCATAAAACGTTATCAAACGTCCAATCTGAATAATCATAAATAATCCATTGAAGATAAGTTATTAAGTTTGCCCAGAGCGCACTTACCCTTCAATTTTTTATTTTCTGTATTTGAGTCTATTTCACAGTGAAAACAATACAAGTTTATTCACGTGCTTGTCAAACAACATTGTAAAATCTGGAATAATCTGTGTGATTGTCGACATAGCATTTAAATTTTCTGAAACAACTGCGCTCTCTCAATCATCTTTTAAACAATAACACCAATTTACATACTACAATTGATTCTCTAAACACACTGAGTGTGTAGTGGCGACAAATATTCGAATAACAGTTTCGATTATAACAATTGAATGAGTCAGGATGAACGGTGACGTCATATGGATATGAAAACATTTCGATCGCAGAGCGGAGTTATGCTGAAATAATAGCATGACATTGATGCTATTGTGCTAACAGCGTTGATCAGTTGATGATCATCGTTGCAGTAGACTCAACAAGATTACCGTGTGGACTGCGTGACATACATGTGAAGCCTAAATTCATAACAAATCACATTTTGGGTTTTGATGATACAGAAACCCTCGCTATACGTTGTAAAACATCCGATCTCAGTATTGAAGAATATTACATTGAAGGAACGAGACGAAGTTTTTTTGAAAGAACACTTACTATTGGATCCCTTGATATCCTCTAATTTGCCTATTTCACAACGAAAAAAATAATATAATTTTTAACAAATTCTAAAAATTATGTCCTTTATCTTTATTTAGTGCAAATCTTTTTGTTGAACGGCTGATTCATTAGTCTTTTATCAAAATGAATATACTCTATTTGGCTTCAAAGAACATACAATTTCAACTCTATCAATTGAGTCAGTCTCAACGTGCAATCATCACTTTTCCGCTTCATTTCAGCTGTTCGCAAATAGTTTATGTATTAGTCCCTCACGTTCTCAATAAATCTTATGAAGATTTTCGTAGAAATTAATTATCATCCTCATATTGAAAACTTAGATATCACAAAAAATTGAGAGGCAATTCATTTCAAAATATCAAAGTAAATTTTTTCAATGAATATCTCACCGGAACATTCATCTGAATCAATTCATGTAGATATTTTTGAATGGAATAAGAAAATATCACACAATATAATGAAATCTGTAATTCACTCATTCATGCAATCACAACTGCTAGTCATCAGTCAAATCTGTCACAAATATTTGGTCTGTAGATATCTGTTCATTTTAGGATGAAACTATCATTCTCTCATCAGTGAATGTGTTCTTTCAAATTCTATAAAACAAAGATTCTCGACTTTTGCAATAAAGTTAGTCATTATGCATAATGTTATGACGTCAGTGTGAAATCATTTAGATTTGCTGCTGTTTGTCTAGCAACTCAGATAGATCGACATCTGCCAACTTTACATCTAAACAATTTTTGTTAACAGAAAATTATTCGATGTTCGAATTCAAATGTGTTTTATCAAAATCCCCAGTTTTGTCACCTCACATGAACATTTCATTTCAAATAATAAAAGATATGATATTATTTACAGATTTTTTCAATTGAATGTTAACCTACCCTCGCACTTAGCTAGATAATAAATTGTAATAATAAGATCATGCCGTTTATTTTGAAAACTTTGGTAGAAGTGTAATCCATTGTGTAGTTTCGAAATCTGTAATATAGGTTTAGTCACAACTACATGCTGTCGAATGAATGCGTTTATGCAAACGCGACTGTGACGCATGAATAAGTCAGTATAAATTCGACTTGAAATCACCTCCGTCTTCGCTTTGACTTCATGAGGATTCAATAGAATTACTTTGCATTTTATACTAACGAAGCGATTGATTGACTGATAGCTACTCAGATTATTCAAAATACCGTTTCACGAAAAATGAGGTAGTGTTTAATTATAGAACTTGTCTAAGCGGGATAAACAATGGGCTGTTATTGAAGCAGAATGACAATCACTTCTCTATCTCTCATTCGAATTCCATTATCAATATATTTTTTATGAATTTAAAAATTGAAATGTATGTGAAGAAATACGTACTCGTATGGTTGGCTTTGAAAAAAAGTAAGATTGTATTCAATAAAGTTTAGCAATAATAAATGAGCTGATTGTAAAACAATATTCACAACTCAGAAATGAGCTGTGTAATTGTCAGCTTTGAAGATGAATTTTCATGCACAAATACTTGCTTCCCGTCAGCTAAGTGCCTTTATCGCCAATGCGTGTTGTACTTTCTCGTAAGGTAAAATAGATCATTCGGTCATCAGAGAGCATATGATTCTTCGCCGTGTTAATCACTTCGCATTCGCACATTCACATTTCAATATCAGTAAACATATCACAAATTCAGAGTTTGAAATATACGAGAACACAAACATACCACGAGATTTTTCTTTGAAATGAAAGTGAGATATTATGCAATAAAAGGAAATCAACAATAAGTAAGACGATTGTGAATAATATTTTGAAAAATTTACACACTGGCTGGTGGTTTGTTGCTTCTGCGAGTTTACATTCTCAAGTACCTGCTCTCAGTAATCGCTTCAACAAGTACTCTATCTCTTGATGTATTTACCCATCCGTTAAAAAGTATCATTCCCTCATCAAACTGAATGTGGTTATTCAAGTTCTCTACAGCTCACAATTTTAAGATGATTGTGTGTACCAGTATAAACAATGATGAAACTCCAACATGAATCCTGTGGGTGACTCCGTAATGATTTGCACATTCTTTTTGCATCAAAAAACTATTCGACCTACATGCCTTTCACTAATATATCACGAAGAAAATGAGTGATAATTGGAGTCGGCATGTTTTAAGCAGCGCTGTCGTTCATTTGATCTAATATAATCTTGCACATAACAAACTAGATATTTTATTCATTTCATGACGACCACTACTTACGTTTACAGTATTCTGAAACATCAGAAATCGATACTCATCAATGGAATAAATTTTATATATAATAAATATATTAGGTAATGACATGTAATTCAACTGGTAACTGCAGTGCATATCGGTTCCCATCAGAGTGGAATTAACATTCTCTCATGATAATGAAAGTGATATTCTAAATTCTCTTCAAATTACTGTTCAACTGTAATGTTTGTGGAGTGATGCTAACCGATGATGTGTCGAAGACTTGAAATCATTTATTGTGATAACTAATGTCCTTCTCAACCTACAGAATAACTTTGCTGATCTGTGTTCGGCATCAAATTTATTTGCCTCCAAGCAACGTAAAAACTACATTATTTTGATACACCAAAAACCAGGTGATGTACACTCCAACCATATATGATCTAGAGAACAAGGAGTCTTATAGGTAGCGTTGCCATGCATCCAAATGAAGTTGTAATCATTCTTTTTATACAGTCGAACATCCTCATTCACTCATAATCATGTAACCTTGAGGTGGAGTATCAGTACACTTGACTTCCCTGCAGCCTACAGTTTCGATTTCGATAACTGTGTGATTCAGAATAAACAATTATACAAAGACGAAAATAATCAGTTGTATTGAGTTCTGAGGTCAAAATGAATAAATATCGTTTCATAACTACTCTCAGTCTGGTTGCAGAGATAAGTTGAATGCTTTCAACGCAGCACACACTATACAGTAAACTACAAAACACGTTCTGCTAGCTTTTTTGAGTCACACAATGACTGTAATAATCACATGTACTATTAAAATCACGCGGTTTTTCACAGTAATACCTAGCATGCTAGGAAATATATATTTATCCGATTTGTACAATGAAATTTCTGCATTTCTTCTAGTGTTCACTTACCAATTGCCTCAGTTGTAGTCATATTCTTCCCTGATTAAATAAAAATACAGTTATTTATAGGCAATGTTTGTTTTTTATTTTTGTAAAAACCTTAAGAATTGTGAAAAATGTGACAACTGCGCAGAGTTTGAAGTTTTGTCAGATCGGAATATGTCATCCTTTTCTCACGGTAGGGCTAATATCAATTTATATTGGCTTGTCAAGATTAGGCAAGTCAAAATAAAGGCTGGTGAAAATTCGACGTGAATTATTATTAGTTGGAGAAAGACTAAGTTGACAAAAGATTGCAGTCAAATATTTCTCTTGGTCTACATGCTAAGATGAGTCTGTACATCAACCGCATAAACGCAAATTTATATGGAAACATGAGTCGATGTATCATTACTATTTTGACAAGTAAGACGTTGTTGTAAACTGTTGTCTGTCTTTGAGAATTCGAAAAATTAAGGAATATAATACGAAGAGTAGAATACGAATGTTTTCAATAGGGAAACGTACCTTTACTGCGCTCTAAACCATAACGTTTACAAAATCATTAACGATATGAAGCGAAATAAACGCTTACATTCGTCACATATTCATATACTCGCTTAGTCCTAGGATGTTTTTCTGATAAACTTTCATTGCTGTCGCTCATCACATTAACAAATATTCAGACAGCTGAAATCTAAAATCATTCTTCCAAAAGACCAAGTGTATTCCTCGTATGTCCTCAAATCAAACAGTTCTGACTTTGGTGATTTAGGAGTTGCGGACATAAAATCATTGGGAATAATTAGTTTTTGCATGATCATTACATATTTTCACATTGCTACTACCACTACAACCAACCATTTCGATGCTATGCGAACTGTAGCGATACATTCCATACCCTCAACACTACCTGTCAGTCAGTCATCCATCATACGACTTTCATCAACATTGAAAAAAAATGAAACTCCCAAAATTTTCTTGAATTAAACAACATCTTACCCATACAAATTCCTATGAGTTTGCATAAAGATATTAGCGAACAAATGAAATACTATAATAATCGACATGCTGGACAAACTAGATTTTTATTCACTGTGTTTCTGTTGACACCTGGAAGGAAATTCGACTGACAAATACCTGCTGTCATTCAACAATGCGACAAACATTTGGACGAGAGATGTCCGTTGACATCATGGAAAATATATACAATTTTGTAACCAAACTTAATGTGTTCTTGCAAAGTCCCTCCATTTACAGTTTCGAATGTCACGATTCGACAAATCAGGATTACCGATGTGACATAAGTATGAAAAACCTATGAGTTTGGGTAGTGAATCCATAATGGTTCGATCAGATTGCATAGCTGCTCTTAGTATAACAACATAGATTATTCGATTGTCATCAACGAAACACATTCAAGGATCAAGAACAATGCAAACTGCGTGTCTTGTGCGTCACACCAGCAATTATTAAAATGACTTTTCAGTTTCTCATCGAGACACAAACTTTTGCAGTGTCTTGGTTCACATCTGATTCAAATAAGTATCATTGACTACGTTTAATATAAAAATGCATTATCCAGGAATCATCACTTACGACTTTTTTTCACTATATAATTACATGATTAAATTTTGTTAGTTAGAGTTTGGATTTTATAACAATATGATGGCAAAAGAAATTGTGAATGGTATTATCTAGCTGAATTATAGTCGTGTGGTCTTGTTAAGTTTCAGTCACATCCACTCGCTTTCATTCATTCGTGTACTAAATTCTCTGGGGCTATTGATTTATGCTTCTCACGTAAATTGTAGAATTCACTGATTATATGTGATGTGCCTCTCCACGATATATTGTCGAACATTGTTGCACTGAGAATAAGGTTATGTGATAATAATCAATGTCAGTTATTCACCACCTCATTACATTGCAAACTGCGTGGTTTCTACCTAACTACTTAGTTTCTCATCGATACACAATCTTTTACAGTGTGTTGTCCGCAAAGCGATTTGTATTGACCTAATTCAACTTCTTTGATCAAGAAATTGCATCATTTGGGAATTATCACTTTTCAATGAGATCATCTATACAAATATATGTATCAATTTCGAAGGGTAAATCCTTAACATCATAAAAAAAGTATTTACAGTACGATTGATTGTCTGTATGATTGTCTTCATCTGTGCGATAGTTAGCAGCTTTCACTTATAATTGCATTCAGTAAAGTCCGTAAAAAATAAATGGACGCTAGATGTGTGTTGTCTTTAAGATCCAACACTCATTATCTCACATGACTGAAATAGTACTTTTGACATTCTGACAGCCTACTGTTCCAACTTCCGCGATTGCGCACATCAGAATAAACAATTATGTGACGGCGACATTTATTCTTTTGATTAAAGGTGGCGTCATTGAGATCAGACGGCGTGTCCTGACTACTATTAGACGTCAACATAGATATTACTCTCTTCAAAACTGTGGGACGCATCATACTTTAACTGTTCTTTGTGAGTGCTGTTATTCTCAAATCGGAACATGTGTTCAGCAAAATATGTGATAAAAGACTTCCTACACTGTCACTGACAAAGATAATTCATTAACTTTTAAAACTGAAAAATAAAATATAATGGTGAACAAACTTACTCAAACATTTTTCTGTAACATTGCATGAACATATATAGAAATGGAAAGATTTCGGTAATTCAACACGTATTTGAAGAGGTTTGCTGTACAGATCAATATTCACTGCGAGCTCCAGTGATAAATCACCTGTCACACAATACTAGCCTCATTTGTGCAACACATATTAGGGTGTTAGACATCTGTTAACTGAACATCATTTATATCATTATTCAGACTGGATACATTCAAAATACACCTGCAAGTATTACAATTGAGTGAGTCATAATATACGATGACATGATGTTCACGTCTAAACATTTATATAGTTTAGTGGCGTTAGTTTGTTTCGAATGCATTGAATTGCTGTTAATAGTCTAGCAACACCTATATGCTGTCTACCAACATTATTCGCCTTCCAACACACTTTCTTCCCTACTAATCTCCTAGTCTGTCAGATTCCGAATAGGATGAAAAAATTCACAGTGATTTAAACATGTAGTGAGATAAAAATGGCTCACGGAAGCAGTCGTTACCTGTAACAACCAAAGAGAATTTGCGATGAAAATGTTATTGGATTATATTAGAACTTAAGTCAAACGTCATTATGAATTGTGCAAATCATAGTTTATGTGTTAGCACCAGTGGTATATTTTCAGTCATATCTGTTAACTGTCAATCATTTCTGTAGGTATTACTCAGACGATAGATATCGGTCGCTTTTGTTTTAAATTAACATCCTCCTCTTATCAGACTGAGTGCGTTCTTTCCAAAATCATACTGCCTACACTCTCGACTGTCACAAAAGTTTGAAACACAATAATAAATGATATGACATGGAGACGAACTCATTTGGATTCGGTAGTGATATTATAAATATTCGGAGGCATAAAATTCACGCTATTATTGCAGCATCACAAGTAGGTCGACAACCATTGTTCCCATCATTGGTCATACAGAAACATTACCGTTTTTATGTTGTAGACTTGATTCCTTCGAAGACGGCTAACAGATTTATTCAACTGATGTTTATTACTTCAGATCACTATGTTTTCCTCCATACAGTCAACGTTAATAATTAAATAATAATTAAAACGTTTTAATGAATAAATGCATCTTACGGCAGCATCCGTCTACAAAATAACACGGACATATTTATGAGCCAGTACATTTTGAAATGTTATATCAAGGTAGCCTAACAATATTGGTAAATTTGTAATCCACTGCGTTAGTGTCTACCCGGTCAATAGATATCCGTTTGCTTCACGTAACACATCAAACTGAAGATGTTCTCTCTAATTACCTACAAATCACACTCACAAGTTACGCGATCGGATGGGATCGAGGTGCAATTACTTATATTGAAAAAGAAATTCATGACCAGTGAAAAGAGTTCTTATACTGAGAATGGTCTCGAAGCATATATATATATACCTATCAACAGCAACGCAATACGACCACTATGAGCAATGTGTAGCACACAGCAAGGGACAAAACATCATGTTGAAATATAAGGTAAATAATTCACAATAATTCACAAAATCGATCAGTCAGTCTGGATCTCATCTTAGTGTACCATTTTATCATCAGACTGTGTGACTACATAGAGAGTTCAAACTACACACAATTCCGTCTGACACGATTACGCGAGCTAAGGTACACTTCGATGCAACTTTCACAGTAATTACTACAGATGATCAAATGACTTCGTGCATGGTCGCTTGCAATTCATTGTATCTGGTGACATAAATTATAAAATATGATGATCATTTCCAACGATAAATATACTCCTTAATTCAACAGTTTAATTTTTTGATGCTACACGGAATAAATATATTAACTGCAATATATTTTCACTGTCGACTAGCCGAGATCAAATCCTGGGTGCAGACGTTTTATGACAAGCGATATTGTGAAATACTTCAAACATGAATGAAATATGAATTGTTCGCACAATCACGTACTTGCACAGTCGTCTAAATAATAAATTATACACATGAGATAATGATTGATGAAACAATTATTTTCTACTCAGTCAAAAACTGTTGAAAATTCAGTATTGAACTGTGTAATTGTTGGTCCATGCAGCAAATAACAAGTCACAAGAACTTGAATTCAGTTACTTGAATAACAGGTATCTGCTTTCGTTGATTCAATGTATCATTCTTTCAACAGACCGAAAGTATTTTTATAGGTTGCCTGCAACTTCACTTGCCAATGTCGCGACTGTTTGAGTGAGTATACAGGATGATGTGATGGTGAAGTGTAATCATTTAGATTGTACAGTGACGCCCTCGAGATTCGAAAAAATCCATATCGTTCTTTTTATCTGGCAGCATATATAAGTTGACTATTACCAATGCAACACACACTATAACCTTACAATACAAACTACGTGAAGAGCCCCCTCAATTCAAAAATTTGACAACAGTCCTAAACAACTATCAATGTCCTACTGCACATTTTCGCACTTCGGAATAAATGTCTACTAACCAAATAATAAAAATGACTATCTGTAGTATTTACGAAAATGACTTACCAACATATTCTCTCAAAAGAGGTTCTGTCGATTATTTGAAAAAATATTGCTGAGTATTTGTGAAATTCGATAACATTTTGCGAAATCTATCATAAACTATGCTACGTTGTCCGCCGCACTTAAATTTTAGTCTTGTCTGAAATTAAATTCAAACTTGATTCGTTTCTAAACACATCATCTGAATGCACAATTTCAAACTACACACGGTTTCATCTCACACGAATAGCGAACTAAGATATACTTCGATGTAACTTTCACACTAGTCACTACAGATGGTCGAATGACTTCGTTCATGGTCGCTTGCATCTCATTGTATCTCGTGGCGTAGATTCTGTAGTATGATGAATATCAACCACAACGTATGCACTTCATAACTCAATAGTACAATTTGTTTGATACAAAACGGAACAAATGTATTAGCTGCAATATAATTTCATGGTCGGCTGCAGCTTCGATGCAATCACTTCATAGTTGAGAACATTTCGCAATACTTCAAACAAGAATGAAATATGAGTATTACGCACAACAACGTACCCTGATATTTGTCTGAATCATAAATTGTATACATGAAATAATGAATGATCTAACAATTATTCAATCTTTCATGAAAACCTGTTGATACGTCTGTATTGAAATGTGTAATTGTTGGCACATCAATTAAACTACAAGTCACAACTACTCGCATTCACTTGCGAATGTGACGATTATTTGAGTCAGGATATTGGATAGTAATGTCAGATCAGTGGTGAAGATGTTATGCTCTTAGCAATACTATCACGCAACACACTATTCTGTATACCGTCCATTTTTTTTTATTCACAAACTGGATTCGAGCCCAATCAGTATATCTGAAATAAGCTTGTCGTACAAACGCTTCCGAATAAAAGTGTTCATTTATTTTGGAAAATTGAAACACAATTGAACTTTCTGACAAACTTACCCAGGCATTCTCCTGTGACATTACATGTGGAAATTTATACATCAAGTAAATGTGATAATTGGTAACTTAAATGTAGGCTAACATTGTTAAATCTCGTATTGGCTGTGAAAGTTTTGACAGGTCATATGAATTTTTAGTTACAACTACTGGCTATTACACATCGCCGTTAAAATACACATACGCTAGATAACCGTTCTCGGAAATTTCAAAACATCTTTCTCAAAACAGACTGAACGTGTTGCTCCAAGTTTCTGAGTATGTGCTGGTAAAACTATCTCATTTATATAGGTCAGTATATCCTACGATGTGACGACAACATATCGTCATTTCGATTGAGAAGTGATATTATCTTGAATCTTCAAAATACCAATGTTTCTGTCATGTTGGCAGTAAATATATTTTGCTGTTATCAGTGCTATCTCGCACCACAGTTTTCTCGATGATATCCAAGTTGTACATTCACGAACGTGATTCGAGCCAAATCAGTATATCTGAAATAAGCTTGTCGAGCAAACGCTTTCGAAAACCTATGTTCATTTATTTTGGAAAATTGAAACACATTTGAATGTTATGACAAACTTACCAAGGCATTCTCCTGTAAAATTGCATGTTGAAATTCATATGTCAAGTAAATGCGATAATTCGTAACTGAACTGCAGGATAACATTGTAAAATCTCGAATTGGCTGTGTTAGTTTCGGCAAGATTTATGAATTTCTTCTTTCAACTACCTGCTATCACACATCTCTATTAAAATACATATGCGCTAGATATCTGTTCTTCGAACGTTCAAAATAACGTTCTCATAAAGCACACTGAATGTATTCTTTCTAGTTTCTGAGGACTTACTCTCACGACTATCGCCATTATGTAAGTAGGTCTGTACCACGAGGTGACGAAAAAATGTTACTATTTTGTTTGAGAAGTGACATTATGATAATATCCAATGTTTATAGCAGCGCAGATATTTTGCTCTTATCAATGCATAACGCATCACACCATACTGTGTAATGTACGAGTTGAGTATCCCTAAATCAGATTCAGTGCATAATCAGAATATCTGAAATTAGCTTGTCGCGCTAACGCCATTGTAAATGAATTTTCTATTGACAGAAAAATGTAACACAATTATACTTTATATAATCTTACGATCACATCCAGCTGAAACATTTCGTGGTAATATTTTTAAAAGAAAACAAAATGCGATAATAAATAACGGAAAGGCAGAATAACATATTGAAATCTGTAATACATTGTGTAATTTCCCAGTTTCTGAAGTTCACCTTCAGACAAAAATAAGTACTGTTTGTACTTTCTGTGAGAAATACTGAAATGCTAGATATAATTTCGCTGAGCGTTTGAAACACCAGACTTTCACCATCCTGAATGTATTCCTCAACGATTCCTTCGACCTGGAGTTATGGATTGATGACAGTTTGAATCTTTATGTATGATGATCTGACGTAGTCTTGGATTTGCGACGATTCCAGGGTGGCATCATAATTATTTGAGAGAATCACATTGTTGCCATTGGTTCAGTAACAATGATATTTCATTTCTATCATGGCAACTGATGAACAATATCAGTACAAATCAAACGATTCCGTGTTCACCAGAAATCTAATAAGCGCGATAAGCCTTAATTTTCTCGACAGAATGCGGTCTCCCAACCCTTTTACTGCACAAATGATTTCAAATATTAGTTTATATTGGCGATGAGCAAATAAGTGACTTACCGTCAAAGGCACTATCATCTTCACATGCGGATATTTTAGAACGTAAATAATACGAGATAAAGTGGCATGTTAGTCAAAGATTACTGTAAAATCTGTAATTCACTATGTAATTGTTCGCAGGTTAAAAAACATTCCAAACACCTTTACTGGCTTTCAGTAATTCATTTTTGCAAATGCGTCTTCGCTATGCATTTTCTCAGTGGAATTCGGACGTAAATTTTGAATTGTATTATTGAATGCACTACGCATGTGTAAACATAAGGTCCTTACATTTCGTCATAATTCTGCTTTATTTATGGACATTGAGAACAGATACAAAAATCGCACTGAAACGGTTTTACTTTTTTTAACTATTCCAGAGTAATTTTTATGTAAGCAACGTTGATTTACTCCCTCATGATTTCTATTTTTGATAAATAATTCTGTGATGTTCCTTATATTTGAAGTAAACTCTTTTCTACTTCACTTAGTAAGATAAATATGAACCTGACTGATTGTTAGGAATACAAAATCCCTGAAAAATAATCAATCGTCTGATGTTCTTAGCTAACAGTATATTCAGGCAGTCGAGATTTCACTCCGTGACAAAGTGACTAGTTGTGCTAGAATGTAATTCATAATAAATCATTTACTTTTAGTAGACTTTTAATAAGAGAACAGAAACAGTACTAATATCAATGAGCTTATGACAAGGCCAATGGAGTAGTAAATTACCAATGGACAGTATAACTAAGCTGTCTATGATGAGGATCATTTCTCTGGATTACAGATAGTGCATACGTAATTTATATTTGATGTATAAAATAAAACTTCTGTAAACGAAAAGTAATTCCGTGACATAAGTGAACATTATATATCACCACCAACAGAATATCTGACGTCAAGATGTCCCAGACACAACCACTTACTAACGTTTAGTGAATCCCTGAATATGAATAAACTTTTGAATTATTTAGTGAACTTGATAACTGCACTTAGCATCTAATGCAATAAAGAGGTGAAATAGATCTCTGAAAAATTCATTTCGTATGCTTTTGATTTAAACTTTATATTCTGTTATTACATGAATGGAATTATGGAAATGGTCTTCAAAAAATTACCAAACTAAAAGATAGTTTACTTACATTGATTGGAAGAAAGAACGAAGATCGCAAACGTAGCAGTGACGACCAACACGAACCAGATATTCATCATCGTGGTTATAATTATAAGCGAGTTAACGTGCTGTTGAACAGGTTGAAGTATAGTTGTCAATAGGAGCGTTTATATATCTTTTGAATCAGCCCACCTTGAACATAAGAACCAATTATTGTGAATATATAAATCATCTGTCTAAAACTATTCAATCACTGTACCGTTATTGACTGAATAAAATTAGACAGAACTTATTGTATTTTAGTTTGTTAAGTGATTGGTGCATATCAGCAATCTGAACGTGACCATAAGAAAATAATCATATGACATCGAAAGAGAAATTTGTTATTTGAAAACAAAAACCGTTTCCTATCAAGTTTTGGTGTCTGAATTGTTCAAATAATTTGTGAAATGGATGTCAATAGAAGTCGTAGAAGAGAATGTTGTAATGAAAATAATATTCGAAGTAGAAGCAGGATGCATGCGTATGTATCCGAATAAATACAATCTGAAATAGAACTTCCAATAAAGTAAGAGTATGAAAGACATTTGTAGATATCATATAGCTGAACAAACTATTTTTCTCAATCAATCAACTTACGGAATCGTATGTCAATATCAACATCTGATTAATAAAATTTTCAATCAAAGTATTCACAAACGGCAAACACAAGCGATACCATTATACTTGTGAATGCAGGGATTGAATTTTAACGATGTATCGTCCTGCAGATCCTCTTCAATGTCCTACATTTTGACCGATGTAGTCAGAAATATATAAGAGTTCATTTGCTGTCTGTGCACCTTCAACTGTCTCAATATCTATATGCAGATGTTCAGTGTTATCCTCGAATACCGTCGTCTGTTATCATTATTATACTGAGTCCGACCTCTTTCATAAATTATCTCGAAAGTATTGAACATAAGTCGTGATTAGATATTCTGTCTATATTTTATCTTTACATTCGTCTTTATAATACTGACGTTATTAGAATCCTTGATAATTATTCATGTATGTACAACTGAACAAAATACAAAACAAGCGTGAGCGCGACACGAAAGAATAACAGAATCTTCCTAATCCAAATATTTCAATGCATATTTTGTCAGCTGAACAAACTTCTCTGATTTTAGAATGACTTATTCGAAGTTTACCATTAACATTCAATGAGAGAAGATTAGCGGATCAGATGAATACCGATGATAATAATGAACTGTTTATTGTCACTATAGCAAACAGATTTGAAGCACTGATCAAAAAGCTCAACATAAATTAGCATTTACCTTAGTCAAAATAGAAAGAATGAAGATAATATTGACAGCTCGAAAAAGTTGAACGGAAAACTGAAATTCTGAATGATAAAATTCCTATAGTACGATCATTTTGCAGATACACTGTATGAAAAAATTTATTGACAATGTGATATAATATGCATTATGAAATCACTATATATTTATCAGTCTTTCACAAGGGAAAAATCTTGGACAAAATCTAAATGATAAAACAACACAGGGTAGAATAACATTTATTCCGAGGCACGAAATTTATTTGGTAGACTTAACCGAACTTCTTACTCCTGAATTTGTCGTGATAAGAAAAAATATTTCAAGGAAACAAAAGGATCATGCCATAAAAGAGCTAATTCAGGTCAAAAGACTTTGAGAAAACAGAAGGAATTTCGATGAAAGACAAAGAAATGAATGAGAAAATGATATAGTTAGTTCATTCACTTGAGTTCAGTCTGTGTGAATAAAAGAGATTATTGCAATCAGTCCGCAGACTAGTCTGAAAATTTCAAGTCTGATATTACTATGAAGTGTGCTTAATGAAAATAAATTCTTAAATGTTTTGTCGGCTTATCGTATAACTAGAGAAAAACGAGCATCTCAGTAGGGAGAGCAGCAAATAATTAGGCCAAAATCTGTAATGGGTTTTCTAATTTATAGTCTGCCTATTATTGGATTGGTTCAATTGTCTTAATAGCAATAATATCTGCAGTGGTTGTCACATTATTCAGGATTTCATTAGTATTGCAAAGGATTTTTTTCTGGTATTCATAGGCAAGTACAGAAACAGTAATTGCAAATGAGACCACTGAGTTATTCGGATAGTCTTTCGTTTTAGAATTACACCTACATGTGCTATAAAATGCAAAAGTCATTTCTGAACACCGATTTGTAGTAGGTAACTGGTCTTGATTATATGAGATCTGTTCATTGTTGTCAACGGTTTCGAATTCGAGACAAGTAATTTGTCCACTGCAAACATGCAGCGAGTCAATCAGCTCAAATGTGACACAGTAATGGGCAGAGAGTGAATGTCCAATGATGAACATTGAATATCCATCAGGCTAACCGCTACTCGCTCTTTTCCTTTCGATGAAGTACACTTAAGCATTTGTTAGCTGCAAGATTGCGACTTTTTCAATCACTCGAATTCATCACACCTATAGCATACAAAAATGTCAACTCTACCATTTGAAGAAATTTTATTTGTCTCACGGCTTACAAGTGTGTCAACAACAGTTGCCTCAATCCGAACAGTCGCTTTCAATTTCAAAAACGAGTAATGTAATACAGCTCAATTCGAAATAGAAAGACTTATATAGGTTTTGCCAAGTTAATATGGTTAACTGTACTTCAGACTGTATATTCATCACAGTGCTTTGTTCAAAATTATCATGTTATTACCAATTTATTTGGCAGACGAGGAAGCGTAATCAGTGTGTTTGTTATTTCAGTTTCAATCGGCTTATTTCTTCAAATGAGCTTTTGACGGTTTAGTTACAAAAAAATTCACTACTGCTTTTTCAATTTTATTTCCTGTTTTCGAAATAAGTCTCCAAAATTCAAACAACTGACTAGTCAGCACTTCAATTTTTACTTAAAATCGACAGAATGCGCACATTGTTGAATGATACTTTTGAACTTTCAAGCGGCTAATATGGCTCCATGACTAGTCGCTCAAGCATAAAGACTTGCTGTCTAATCTCCACTAAGCAAGCATCCGTGGCCTGAAACGAAATCTTTGTCAGTTGATAAAAGTTTGTGAGTTCCTATCCCCAGTTCTGCTGATCTCACATACAGTCTGTTCCGTTACCGTTGGTTCTATCTAGTTGTGCAGTGCCTTGTTTAAAACCGAAGTAATCCAACACGTTCCAGTTTCTGTCAATAAACAACCTCCTGTCACCACATTCTAAATCCTCTTTCGAAGATTCATGTTCTCACTTTGGTTGTGAGATCAGTATTTTGCTAAGACAATCTGAAACATGCTTTCTCATACACTGGCCGTAGGACTTGAAGATGAGCATTTGATGGCGAAAGTGACAGATAGTCGACAGTATAACTTTTATTGCTTTCAATAAAACTAATTATTCTCCCTGAATGCATGTAGAAAGCATTGATAGCATTATTTTGTATCGATCTTTTTGATGTCATTTGTCAGACATTGAATACAACAGCTTGGTCTTCGGTAACGTAAAGGATATTATTTCAAGGATGAGATGCTTGAGATGGCTAATATGAGAGTAGTGTATATTCGTCTTTGAAGATGAGTCATGACTGACAAGATAACATTTTGAAAGAAACGAAATCATGAAATCTCGAACAACCTTTCATCTGTATTACAATTTCAATTGAACATCTTCGTTTTCTGGAACTTGGGGTGCTTTTAGACTAAGTTATGGGAAAATGACTTTATGAATAGAACTACGCAAAACTGACCTATTCTTTGAAAAAAACATTGATCCTTATGATGTGATAAGAGAGGCTGGGTGTTTTCATGTTTTGATGACATCTATTTCATTTTGCCTGCCTTATTATTCAAACACCGTCACTGAATTATTCTCGAATTAGCTCAACTTAGTAACTCAATATTCGACAACTGCTTGTAATAGGATTCCGAACTCATCAAATAAAATTGCAGTTTTCGTTTAATTACAGATCGGTACACTTTATTGCTCATTTAAAAACACAACACACACTGACTATATATTATTCTAGTTCCTAAAATCGCAGTTCTAGACAGCAAAGCAAAATTGTTAACAAGTAGCAAATCACAGACTGGTTCCAAGTGAACAATGACGACTGCAGATGTCATCCGTTGAGGAAGATCACGAAATACCGAGAATGTCGGTGCTGGAACTGTCACATAATTTAAATTCTCACGCAGAAGCGGATAAAGAGAGAGTTGATATTTGAAAAGGGGTAAACGTCTGTGCATCAACAGAGGAGAGCATAATGATTGTGTGCTGATATAAAAGGCAGAATCCGGCAGATCAACGGCAGTAACTATTCAATTTAATGATTTCTAGGACTAGAATCAAAAAATGGCAAATCATTAGTTCTTCAACGAACTCTTTACTTATAAGTCTACATAGCTAGATTTTGAGAGTGCCAAAATAAATTATTTAAAGTTAGAATGTCTCTGCACAGATAAGTCAAAACGTTGATTAAATAAAAATGATAAGCATTCAGTAGGAGGATAATTCGAAAACATCTAGTTGTCGCCTAAGCTTTACAAATCCCTTTCGAAGCAGTCAGATCTCAAAAATCTCGTTCTGTGATCACTATTGTTCCAAGAAACCAAGAAATCAGAGTAAGGTGGCCAGTTGCAACGTCTTCTTAAGCTTCTTAATTAGCTCATCTGAACATGCGTTACTCAAGAGCGTCTGACAGTTGAAAATCATAAGGCGAATACGAAGTATTGTATTCGTTTATTTTCGGCAGTGTAGGAGTAGATTGGAAGAAAGCTAGGAGCGGCCAGATCGAAACATGGCAGAAATCCATGAAGTCACTGACAAGTGGACTGAGGCATGTTGTTAGATGTAGGCTATCTGGTTGGGGTTCCGCCGGACCATAGTCACCGACGGTTAGAGACCTTGAATGACATGGCTCAGAATGGTTTGCAATGGCGCTAGTCCGTCCTATGAAATTCTGCATCCATCATTATCTCTAGCTTTCTCCTTCTAAAATTACCTTGATGAATTAAACTTCTCGAATCATAACTTCACTCCCTAATCTTCTTCATTACTGCTAATACTTCTATTATTGCTATCAATCTTGGATTTGAACTGACAGTTGCGTCTCTGTGCTGATGGGGCATGGCAACCTGTGCTGATGTATTTCTGTACGAATTACTGCGTTGTATTTTTCTTTTTCTGTCTGTTTATTTTTGGCACACCACAAAAACATAATAAAAACGCACGTCACCTAACTTCCCTTTGATATTTCGAAGACAGTAACATACTTTAGATATGGAAGACACAGGTTCAACGATTCGACGGAGTTATTATTTTCTCATCTCAAGTAAATCGATTGGGGGGCAAATATATGTATTTGAAAATAAAAAATACTTCAACAAAATATTTCTTGACAACCTTGTATTCAGGCTTTATATATCTCAGCCTATGAACTTTATGTTAGAAAAGCCGGTAGCAGGAATATATATTACTGAACTTATCAAAATCATAAGACTAAAATTGTCATAGTTGTGGTGAATTGATGCCTTAAAAATGACCAAACGGAAAGTTTACAAGTTCATAAATCTCGAAGTAAGATGGTTTGAAGTGTATGTATATCGGTTAGTGTCTGGCTTATTACTTGGGTACTGTGTCAGAACTAAGAATAGGATGCATTTGAAGTTGAATCGACGATCGTGACAGCACACCATGTATTCGACCGTTTATTAAGGATGGCAATACATAACAATACATAACACACAAATCTCAGTTTTGAAGTATATAAATGTAAACTAGGAGAGGATAGAATAAAGTTGAAAACACGCTACCACACAAGTACAGTTTGGATCTTAAGTAAAAAACGTAATGTGGTGCCTATTTTATCCGTTATATTAGTGACTCAGTTTTGATGAGAAACAATCAATGCAAAATGATGACAGCTTGCGGAAAATCCTTTACATAAACCTGAATGCAGTCTCCTAAATAATCAGGGCTCCTGCTCAATAAAAATAGCAATAACAATGATTTATTCTCAAAAAATAGCATGTTACAACAGGCAGACCAATTCACAGGCAAGATCTAATTGCTAAAACTGCTGACATATTTTCTGAGAAAGGTTGATAAGCCACTGAATTATTTCACGAGAAACATCGGCTCCAAATAGATGGCTAAAGGTTTTCAAAAAGAATTATAGCTGAAAATGCAAATAATTTGCGCGACTAAGGAATTTCTCCATACTAAGAACTGCTGGTCCCGTTGAACTAATATGATGTATATCTAGGTCTGCATAATACAGGAATTAGTGAGGTGAATGAACAACGATCTTGCTGATATGTATCAGATAATAAATCTACAGCGTTCTGCCTAAAGTTACCAACCCTTCAGCTTCATGCGGACCAATATTCATGGACTAGGAGAATTCGCTAACACAGAGAACTGAAGAAAAAGTACGAGAAGCTAAAAATGAAGTGTTCTTGTTAAAATCAAACAATAAATCAGCAGATGTGTTTTTGAATGATGCAAATATATGACTGGTCAGATTTAATCTTACATTAGAACACTAAATGTTCAGCTGCATTATAAAACGGTACTGAAAACCAGTGACTAGTAGGATAATAAATTAGCAAATATACTTATGAATAGAGGAAGCTCGTAAAAGTTAACCAGCCGGAACAAATGTTCATTTTCAGAATATAATAATGGAGACACATCGATCTGATGCTTTTTCCCTTTTTCTCAAGGAGAAACGAGTGAACTCTTTTTCACCATAACTGCTCAAATTTGCTTGTGATAGGATTTTTTGGCGGGTTGTGAGACCAGCTAAAGGGTACAAACATGAGTCATGGAAGTGATTGAGATGGCAAAGTTTCATCAATATCATTGAATTATTATATCGTCCTATCAGGAGCGAGGTTGTGAGAAACAAGATATTCTGCCACACAGATATGAGTAGGTTAAGGTTATCGTCCGATCATCATGATTTATTATGCTGCTTTTACGTTTCAGCCGTATTTTGTGCACACTATTTCGGAATACACTTTCTCTATCAGCTATGTATTACAAGCAAACCAGAAAACGTGAGCTTTTGTTTGTTAGACTGAATATGCAAGAAGCATATTAAACTGCTTTCAAATAAACATCATGGGATGACATGAACTAGGAGAAATGAAAAAAAATTGTGAGAGATTTGTAAACCTGTGTGCCTTTGACAAACCGATCATCGCGGTACAATATTCCCACACAAGCTCGTAAAGAAAGCCACATAGATTTCACCGGATCAAACTACTTGGAAGCAAATGGCCTAAATCTGTATCAATAAGAAGTTTAGAAGGCCAATGAAGGATGTGAGAACCATGAAAAGTGATGACATAGCCTCTGATCACCACCAGCTCGTCGCTGGAATGAAAGTGGATCTCAAGAAACACTGAACGACGGTGGAGACAACATCAGAGTATTTTATTACGGTCATTCTTCGTGATATTTTAAAACGTAACGAATTCCAAATAGCTGCCAGCAATCAGTTCGAGTCTTTGCAGGATCTACTCAATGGATACGAAACAACAATGATGAAAAATTGGAAGGGATTTAAGGGGGCAGTCACTTCAACATATCAAGGGGTACCGGGTCACAAGAAGCACCATCAAAAGAAATAGATCTGTATTGGTGCTCTTAAAGAAATTGAAGAAAGGAGAAACGAGAGAGCACCAATCAATGTCAGCCGAACCGAAGCAGGGAAAGTGAAAGCAGAATCTGAATACACAGAAGGAAACAGGAAAGTGAAAAAGAGCATCAGAGCCGAAAAACGGAAGAATGTGGAGGATCCAGCGTAGATGGCGGAAAAGGCAGAAAGAGAAGGAAACATGAGACAATAGTAAAAAACAACAAAGAACCCTGCTGTAAATCACCGTTAACCAGAACGACCAGTGAAAAGCGGGGTAGAATAAGTAGTGAGGAAAGCTGAAGAACAGCAAGCAGTTTTGTAGAGCATTTAAATCGACCAGCACCGCGGAACCCACACAACATCTAAGCAGCATCCATGTACCACCCAATCCATGATGACACACCCACAATTCATCAGATCACCGTGCTCCACCGAAAAATAAAGAGCGGAAAGGCAGCAGGACCAGAAAAACGTTTGGGCAGACGGACAGGGTAGACTATTGGTAATTCCAAGTCATAGTATTGAGTTATTCAGCCTACTCAAATTTTCAACTCCTTAATCAGTCGTGATAAGTATGACTTTCAACGATGCGACAGAATCATACCAATTTTCCAAAAAAATTACTTGTCTTTTGATAAGAAAGAAAATGGGTCAGTAAGGTGGACAGACAATGAGAAAAAAAACCGAATCTTCATAGAAAGACAAAAATGTGAACGTGAATATCATATGATTATTCGACTGAACTCAGTTGAGTCTGATTAAAAAAACACAGAATCGTGATCACTCCGTCGACTGGTCTGGATATGGCTAGAATTTTAGATTACATATAACAGTGAAGCAAGTCCATGTAAAAAGAAACTTGTGAATAAATACTTGATAATTCTGAATGATGACTTTGTTGGTTCTTGCAGTTTTTCTGTGTACAGAAACACTATTTTAACATTCGTTTAGAAAATTCTGACATTGTTGTTTATGGATATTAGATTTGCGTTCCTTAATTTCTTCATTTGCAGATATGCTGCACTTGCTTTCTAAAATCACGCATAAACCCACTTCAAAGCCGAAAGCTCAGGCGTAATTCTGTTGCTGCATGGTGCGTTGTATCTAGGGACCTTGCTTGTTTCCATGTGTACGTCGAGACATTCTGCTGAGGTGGCTGCTGCTTCACCAGTCGTCTTCACTTGCATTTGATTTTGCGTGCAGAACAAAAGAACCGGATTATCTGCCAACTTCATGCGAGATGTCAACTGTTCCGTGCCCACCCTCACATGTTGACGTCTTCACAATTCAGTCAGGCATTGGCAAAAACAGTAAAAGAGAAGGCAAGCAAACTTGTCTGACACTTGTCTTCACTCGAAGCGAGTATTTGATCTACTGTTCACGCTCGATATCGCAGGTTATATGAATCATAAGAATTTCACATTTTCGTGAGTATCTCTTTCCATACACATAGTTTTCTCCAATAAATACTGTCCATGATATTGAAATACATTTGTGAAAGACAAAATAATGCATTTCTAAAATTATTTTTTGATGTTGTGGTTCGGTCGTTACGCGCTCAAAGCTAGCTAAATCTAGCCTCCATATCTGTAAGTTCTGCGTTCACGGATTCTATCCTGCATTCTAGCAACACCATTCTTAAGTCTCTTCGTGTTAAAGAAGTAGTGTGATGCAACTGCCATTCCCATATTTTTCGATATCTCAGTTCATTTGTCTGTTGGTCAGTTGTGATTATTTGCTTTCGATCTCGCCGTTAATATCAGTCGGCCGAATCCCTTATTTTGGAATTTTATTTGAATTCTTCGTTTTTGCGAAGTCCTGTATGTGTACATATTTTTTCTGACTCTTTGTGTTCAATATATTTCAACTCTTTTTAGTCTCAATTCGGACTGTTAATATATGTAGTTTGTTAGTGTTCCTGTATACCTTTCTCAGCTACTACCGGTTCTAAGCCGGTAAAATATGGATGGTTCGGCATGCAGTTGATGACCTCATTTTGTCGAAATACTGAGTTGCCAAAATAAAGCAAACCAGCAGAAATAATTCTTACAATTTTAACTGTGCCTTAGTAGTTTGAAGAAGAAATATGGCGTCGCGTGATAAAGAAGTCACGGGGCCGTATCATCTTCTGAGCAATCATTCTTGTAGGTATATAGAACATTCGAACATTGCGAGAGACTACAAGATCGATTCCAGTTGCTGCAAAAATGACAAGATACAATCTGGATGTGCTGAATTAATGGGAATCTCATGGACCCACGATCAATAAAGCATCCTTCAAAACATTGAACGTCATCCGATGCTATGCACCTATCAACGACTACAATGACGACAGTTAACATCGATTTTTCAAAACGCAATCGTTGACAGACGCTCATCAAAAGAATAGACCATTCTGATGAGAGACTCAAATGCAAATATTGACATAGACAACACTGGATATAAGACATTATGGGTAACATGAACCAGGATACTGGAACAAAAATGGTGACAGATTTTCAAACCTTTGTGCCTTCAACAAACTGGTAATCGATGGCACAATATTCGCGCAAAAACGCATACACAAAGCTACATGTACTTCATCGGACCACAGAACCTGAAACCGAATCGACCATATCTGTATCATCAGGGAGATCAGAAGGACTATGGAAAATTTGAGAACCGAGAGAGAAGCTTACATTGTCCAAGAACACCGCTGGTCGCTACAATGAAACCGAAACTAAAGAAGCACTGGACAACCGTGCAGAAAACATCAGATAAGTTGTATACTGCCTTTTTTCGGGGTACCGCAAAACCCAACTAATTCAAGACAGCCCTCAGCACAAAGTTTCAGTTCTTGCAGGATTTACTGAATGCAGAGGAAACAACCTAGGAGGAAAATAATAAAGGGATCAAAGAAGCAGTCACTTCAACCTGTCCGCAGGTTCTGGGTTTTAAGAAAAGTACAAAAGCATAAAAGCAGAGAAAGTTAGGCCACATGCTGAATACACAAAAGTGAAGAAGAGCATCACAGCTGACAGACGAAAATATGTGGGAGATCTAGCACCGACCACAGAAAATGCTGAAAGAGACAGAAACTTGAGTTGATCGTACGAAACAACAAAGAAGTCTGTCGGAAAATATCGTTAATCAGATGACCAGTGAAAAGCAAAGAAGGCAAAGTAATCAGCAACTTTGAAGAACAGCAAAACATGTGCGCAGAGCACTTGAAAGTACTCATGAATCGACCAGCTAAAATGAACCCGCCCAACATCGATGTAGCATTCACAGACATCTAAATCGCGTATGGCTCACCTACAATTCGGGCGATCAGCATGGCCATTAGACAAATCAAGAGTGGCAAATCAGCAGGACTAGACAACACTCTAGCGAAAACATTTCATAACCTCTTCAAGAAGATTTGGGATGAGAAACAAGCACTATCAGATTGGAAAGAAGGATACCTGATCAAAATACCAAAGAAAGGCGATCTCAACAAGTGTAAGAACTACAGAGGCATCACACTTCATTCAATACCAGGTAAAGTTCTTAGTACGCCTGCACGTAAACACGTCAACCTTATATACCTGAACTATGACGAGTTTACCTAGGCGGAAAAGGACAGTGAGGATCTAGGATCCGGTGACATGACATGCTACTGAAATGCGATTATCTTAACCCCCATATTTAGTAAAAGAAGACAAGACTTGAAATGACGTAGAACCTGTATTCTTCAAGCATCCAGAAAGTACGAGGTCCGAATCAAGAATAGAATCAGGACTGGGGGTCTGGGACCATTTCCTGGTCCTGGTCGTGGTCATAAAACGTTACAGATAAAGCGTATTTAAACATTTTGGTCGAATAGGAAACAGCATTGAATTCTGTAGCATTGACACCAAAGACAACCAACAGGAAGTAACATCTGAAGTGACATTGATAGTATGGACAACCAATAAGGGACAATATTGAAGTATTTGACTTTGACAGTTAAAACGACCATAATTTGGACCAATGGAAATCGACCAATAATTCTCTTAGGATATAGGATGAATATCCTAACAGTCTTCAACTGGGTTTTCTTAAACGGAATGAAAGACTTCGTAGTTGCCCAACTTCGAGACCAACATGCTGGATTTCGTAAGGATCGATCGTTTACTCACCAAATCACTATATCACGGATCATTGTAGAGTGAAAATCACCACTTTACACCAACTTAATTGACTAAGAAGAAGCAATTGATAGCGTGAATAAGAAAGCACTCTTTAGGCTTTCTCGACACCACGGTATGCCTGAGATGAAATTTAACACCACACGGAATTCTTATGATGGATTCAACTGCAAAATCGTACACGAAGGTTAGTTAACAGACTCTTTTGTGGTGAAGACTGGTGTCATACAAGGTTGCT
Source organism: Schistosoma turkestanicum (assembly GCA_944470395.2). NCBI lineage: Eukaryota > Metazoa > Platyhelminthes > Trematoda > Strigeidida > Schistosomatidae > Schistosoma > Schistosoma turkestanicum. The sequence continues at coordinate 57,282 of CALYCR020003034.1, forward strand.
TACTCTCACCCTTTCTCTTTCTCCTGGTGATCAACTTGATTATAAAGACCTTAGCATCTGAGGTTATGAACAGTACTCAGTGGACAGCTAGGAAGCAACTGGATGATAGAGACTTCGCAGATGACCTCTTCCATCGCACACGCAACAAAAAACGCCAAAGAAGACAACCAGTGTAGCAGCAGCCTCAGCAGCAGTAGGTCTCAACATACATTAAGTAAAAAGCGAAATTCTCCGATGCAACACAATATGCGCCAACCATATCACGCTTGATGGAGATTCTTTGAAGGACGTTGACACCTTTAAATATCTGGACATCGTCATCACTGAAAAAGGTGTATCCGATGCAGATGTAAGGGCCCCGATCGGCAGAGCACGGGCTGCATTTCTTCAAATGAACAATATCTGCAAGTCAAAACAAATATCAATCAACATCAAAATCAGGACTTTTAATACAAATGTCGAGACAGTTCTACTGTATAGAGTGAAAACTTGGAAAACTTCGTAAGCCATCATCCAGAATATACAAATAATTAAGAACAGGTGTCTACGCAATATACTTCGGATTCGTTGGCCAGACATGATCAGGAACAACGTTCTGTGGGAGAAAACAAACCTGATTCCAGTGTGGGAGGAAATCAGCAAGAAGCGCTAGATCTGGTGAGGACACACACTGCGAAAAGCATTGAACTGCGTCACAAGGCAAGCCCTCACATGTAACTCTCAAGGTCGAAGGAAAAGAGGAATGCCAAGGACCACGCCGAAAAATAGAGAAAGATATGAGAAAAGTTAACAAATCTGGGTATAACTGGAAAGCGCAGGCCATGACCTAGCTGTTTGGAGAAAACTGGTGAGGCCACACAAGGTAGACTATTGGTAATTCCAAGTCATAGTATTGAGTTATTCAGCCTACTCAAATTTTCAACTCCTTAATCAGTCGTGATAAGTATGACTTTCAACGATGTGACAGAATCATACCAATTTTCCAAAAAAATTACTTGTCTTTTGATAAGAAAATAGGTCAGTAAGGTGAACAGACAATGAGAAAAGAAACCGAATCTTCATAGAAAGACAAAAATGTGAATCTGAAAATCGTACGATTATTTGATTGAACTCAGTTGAGTCTGATTAAAAAACACAGAAGTGTGATCACTCCATCGACTGGTATGGATATGGCTAGAATTTTAGATTTCATAAAACAGTGAAGCAAGTCCAAGTTAAAAGAAACTTTTGAATAAATACTCCATAATTCCGAATGATGCTTTTGTTGCCTGCAGAACAGAAGAACCGGATTATCTGCCAACTTCATGCGAGATGTCAACTGTTCCGTGCACACCCTCACATGTTGACGTCTTCACAATTCAGTCGGGCAAAGGCAAAAACAGTTGAAGAGAAGACAAGCAAACTTGTCTGACACTTGTCTTCATTCGAAGCGAGTATTTGATCTACTTTTTCTGACCAGCATTCATGACAGTGAGACGTTAACCTCAATCTTTTGTTTGCCTAATGCTACTTATCATATAGCTGGATATAACAAGTCAGTGATTTTGATGTTTACATTTCCTTTTTATCCTCGTTTACGACCAATGACCCTATCCTTGTGTTGATCTTTACTTCTCACTCAGAAATTCTATTACAAGCAGATATGGACAAATATACCGAGAAGTAGCTCATTCACGCTCAACATTTTATTATGTGAATCAACCCTACTGCCAGCAGTTTGGTAATTCTGAATTTCATCTTTTCAATCGATTTATTGTCCCTTCTTCTTATCAGTGGCTTGAATTCATTAGCCTGTACGTTCGGTGTTCTGATTTTTAGAAATTTCATGCTGAGTGAATGTTCGGCTTTAAACAAGAATACTACTTGTTCCGCTCCTCGCCTCTGTTTCTTTATTTCTCTTTTTCATTACATCATTCTAATCATTGAATACTAGTCAGGATTTTTGCCGTGAAATTATTTAAATAATGCAAGAGCATGCAAATTAATTATGTGAGAAATATCAGCAACAGCGTAGCTCGTTTATCTTATCAAGCTTTGTTACATATAGACCTGGCTCTACCTTGCATCGTTTTGCAGTCAGCAGTTTTTTGTAACACGACCGCTGTAAATCACGCCAGTTGTTCGCATTGTACATTTCAGAGTCTGAAAAACCATCTGTACTTTTATGTGAAATATTGGAGTCATCTAAATGAAGCCACTGTATCCTCTGAAATGCTTCAGTAACTGAACAACGATTTACAAATAACAATCCTATCATTTTGATCTTGCCTGTAAATTGGCATTTTGTAACAGATTGTTCTTTGAGAATATATTATAATAATAATTATTATTATTACCATTGAAAGATTGGGGAAATATAGCAATTTCATAATGCATATTAAGTCATCATTGAAGAACAGCCGTAAAGGCGATCAGAGCACTTCTAGAAACTCTCGATTCTCTCAGACTCACTAAACACACCTGACATAGAAGCAGCAGGGCGGCCAACGGTACATCAGAATTAGAAAACCAGTGAGACCAGATAACATTCACGCAGGTGAACTAGAACCAGACATTTCAGAAACTGCAAACATAATGCAAGTTATCTTCAGCAAACTTGAAAGGACATGTGAAATACCAAGAGAAAGGAAACCATTACAACTGACCAACAGACAAATGAACTGAGATATCGGAAAATATGGGAATCACAGTTGCATCACACTACTTCGTTTAACACGAAGAGACTTAAAAATGATGTTGCCGGAACGAAGGATAGAATTCATGAAGGAGAAGATATGGAGGCTAGATTCAGCTAGCTTTGAGCACGTAACGACCGAACCACAACATCAAAAAAGAATTTTAGAAATGCATTATTTTGCCATTCACAAACGTATTACAACATCATGGACAGTATTTATTGGAGTAAACTATGTGTGTGGAAAGAGATACTCAAGAAAATGTGAAATTCTTATGATTCATATAACCTGCGATATTGAGCGTGAACAGTAGATCAAATACTCGCTTCGAGTGAAGACCAGTGTCAGACAAGTTTTCATGTCTTGTCGTTTACTGTTTGTGCTGGTGCCTGTCTGAATTGTGAAGACGCCAACATGTGAGGGTGGGCACGGAACAGTTGACACCACGGTTCTTCTCATCCGCACGCAAGAACAAATGCAAGTGAAGACGACTGGTGAAGCAGCAGCCACCTCAGCAGAATGTTTCGACGTACACATGGAAACAAGGAAGATCCTTACATTCAACGCAGCCATGCAGCAACAGAATTACGCCTGAGCTTTCGGCTTTGAAGGACGTTTATGCGTGATTTTAGAAAGCAAGTGCAGCATATCTGCTAATGAAGAAATCAATGAACACAAAACTAATATCCATAAACAACAATGTCAGATTGTTCTAAACGAATGTTAAAATAGTGTTTCTGTACACAGCAAAAACTGCAACAAAGTCATCATTCATAATTATTGAGTTTGTATTCACAAGTTTCTTTTTACTTGGACATGCTTCACTGTAATATAAAATCCAGAGCAGTCGACGGAATGATCACGATTCTGTGTTTTTTAATCAGACTCAACTGAGTTCAATCAAATAGTCATATGATATTGATGTTCACATTTTTGTCTTTCTATGAAGATTCCGTTTTTTTTCTCATTGTCTGTTCACCTAAATGACCCATTTACTTTCTTATCAAACGATAAGTTAGTTTTTTCGGAAAAATGGTATGATTCTGTCACATCGGTGAAAGTCATACTTATCACGACTGATTAAGGAGTTGAAAATTTGATTAGGCTGAATAACTCAATACTATGGCAGCGAGATACGACAGTTACAAAACTCACTTGCTCAAATTAACGATAAGCTTAACCTGTTAGCACCCCTCATCCACTTATGGGCCCCGAATAATGATAGGAACCTTTTAGAATTAGCCAAAGCGGAATATATCCTGGGCTTTGTAGATGAGGAAGTTACGAAAAGAATAATGTCTTCTTGCAATGCGATAGCTTTTAACCTCCCCGATCAAACATCCTTGAATTCGCTAAGGGATACCTGTCTAAAAGCGTGTGATATGACAAACGTCAGCTGTCACGTCACTCGCCTCAGAAAAGATTCGAACAAATCAACTTGCCCTCTCCTTTTCGAATTCGGCTGCTGCAACGACGCTAAACAATTTATCCGTTTGAGCAAAAATATTAGCTCATCAACCTTATACAAAGAAGTAAAGGTCACCGCGGAACTCACGCCTTGTCAACGTCGTGTAAAAACAAGAGAGGCGACTAGATATCATAACGGTGAGACGGCAGACAATCTACAGAAAATAACCCTCAATGTCATGAAAGTAAATAAACAAATAAACCACGATGTAGATATTGATAAGCCTGTGGACTGTAAACCTTCTAACAAGGTACGGATGCAGTCTGTCACCAAGAAATCGAACGACCCTTGCAGTTCTAATCCCAGCTGTTTGTAAGTTAACTTGAATGAAAATGTCCCAAAAAACAACGCAGTTCCAGCTAAAACTAATAAAATTAAGAATCCATCCTCAAAATATATTGCACGAGAGAATACGATAGAAACTGACGTGTTTTTCAAAAACACGTCCAGGGGACCAAAACATTCTCCGTCTTTAACTAAGAAGAGTGACCTGATTAAATGTTGGGTCTCAAGTTAAAAAATATGTAGGATTGAAACTCCATTGCCACCGACTTTTCCAACTACGATGAACAGGTTCACTCCTTTAATGTCATGTGATGTGCCGCTAGCCTCTCCAAGTTGTAAGACTGATAATATTAAGAACAGGACAGACCAACATTTGAACATGCGCACAAATAATTATTATCCAAGAGCTAGGTGCACTGCCCAACCACCTAATCCTAGAACAATTAGTGAAAGTGGAAATAGAAGATTTTTCACCCCTCACCCTATCCTAAAGACCCGGGCTTTTTTAGTAAATACGCTGAGAACGAAAACTCTATGCATCCTGCTCTACCAAGCCAGCTGGTAAAAAAGCCCCCCCATATTTAGAAAAATCCATAGCAACTGGCACTCGTATATGGCCAACCCTACCCAAGTTAAAACCATTCCGTATAAATTTATCCTCAGTAACGAGCTGTGTCATCAAGACATTACTAGAAACGGTGGTGAACTACAATGCCAGCCGAATCAAAATTTTTTCGGGATACAGCCACTTGTGGTACCTATTGCGCGACATATAGCTCAAGTCATTTCATACTACATACAGAACAACAAACGATCTCCTTGCACAATCTCAAACATCTGTTTAATATATGTCTTTATCAATTGCTCGTTCACTCTGTAATAAAAAGGACAGAGATCTAGGGTCATGTTTTGCTACTATCTGCCAACCTATCACTATTATGATAACTGAGGCATGACCTGTAACTAGTATTTCTGATCCTTACAATAGGTCTGTTGATAATCTTATGATCTGTTTCGAAAGTGATAGGGAGTACAAGGAAGTAAGGTGGGAGGATGCCTTATATATGCCCTTACTCTAGTCTCTGAACCTCGCTCATTACTGTATGATATATCGGAACTAAGTAGATTTGCCAGACTCTGTGTTGGATCGTGTTCTAGCAACCGTCAAATGCCCGTTTCCTTTACGGTTCGCTGTTGTGCCTACCGACAGCCTAATGTCACCCAACAGGAGATCTAGGCATTGATTGTTCCAGAAAGATTCACAATTTGTTTCATCCCTCACTCGTTCACTAAGGCAGAGTGCTATTTGGGGGACTTCAACATGCCTGAAATCACTTGTTCCCAATCAAAGCACCTAAACGATTCGAATCATTTATTGAATGCTTAGAGCTTGGACAGTTGGACTCAACATGTTAATGGTCCAACCGAAATCAAACTATCATTGGATTTGGTTTCACCAGCAATCGATTCCTCATACTGTATATTTTGAAAAACGTTCCCAGGTAGCGATCACAATATGGTAATATGCAGCCCTGATATAGGAGCTACAACTATAAAGTATTCATCCACTACACTTCTGTTGGGGATGATAGATTCCCTAAATTCGCTTGATAATGCCGTATTTTGGTTTTCACGTTTTGCCAGCATGGGCTGATCAGATGACCTTGAGATTTCAATTCCAACCAGGAAAATCCATGGCTGTGATTGGCTGCTGTGTATTTTAGTATGCTATTTTCTTAACTGTCTCATAGGTACGTTTCTTATGTTTGTACTATAAATAAACGAGAGTTGTAAGCTTGATTGTACTGTGATTGCTGGGTGTTTGTAGAATATGCTTTCTACGCTTACAAAGCCTTTTCTCTTCAGCCTCGGATTCAAGGTAGCCTCCCTGGTAGCTGGTAAAAGTCTCGTTCGCGTTTTATCGACTAAGGTAAACTCGTAGTAGCCTCAAGCATACTAAGTGACAAACTTACCAGTGGCGACGGTGCTTCTGGAAATATGGTTCCTGCCAAACTTGAATAACTACCTGAGCAGCTGCTGAAACTGATGCAGATGTTGACAGACATTGAAGAGCAGTTGTCCCCTTACACCTGTCAGCCCGAAGTCTCAAGTCTACTGCAAAACCAACGCACAGTGAGCAACGTGATCATCTCTTCTCGCGTCGGGCTCACAATCGACTGACTGTCTGTCGATTGTAGTCCCGTCGCGAGAAGAGATGATCACGTTGCTCACTGTGCGTTGGTTTTGCAGTAGACTTGAGTCTTCGGGCTGACAGGTGTAAGGGGACAACTCCTCTTCACTGTCCTCGTCAACGATCTGCCACTCAGTACTTCAGCCGCTGACATCAGGTAGTAGTGAGTCAAGCTTTGCGGCAAGGAACCCATATTATTCCAGACTGGCACCTCGGTGCGGCCACTGGTGTAGCGTTGTCAACTTAGTATGCTTGAGGCTTACTACGAGTTTTACCCTTACGTCGCTAAAAACGCACGAAACAGAGACTTTTTACCAGCTACCAGGGAGGCTACCTTGAATCCGAGGCTGAAAAGAAAAGGCTTTGTAAGCGTAGGAAGCATATTCTACAAACACCAAGCAATCACAGTACAATCAAGCATACAACTCTCGTTTATTTATACAACATAAGAACGTCCTTGAGGCAGTTAAGAAAATAGCATACTAAAATACACAGCAGCCAATCACAGCCATGGATTTTCCTGGTTGGAATTGAAATCTCTAGGTCATCTGATCAGCCCATGCTGGCAGAACGTGAAAACCAAAATACGGCATTATCAAGCGAATTTAGGGAATCTATCATCCCCAACAGAAGTGTAGTGGATTTATACTTTATAGTTGTAGCTCCTATATCAGGGCTGCATATTACCATATTATGATCGCTACCTGGGAACGTTTTTCCAAAATATACAGTATGAGGAATCAGATTGCTGGTGAAAACCAAATCCAATGTATTTGATTTCGGGTTGGACCATTAACATGTTGAGTCCACTGTCCAAGCTCTAAGCATTCAATAAATGATTCGAATCGTTTAGGTGCTTTGATTGGGAACCAAGTGATTTCAGGCATGTTGAAGTCCCCACAAATAGCCTTGCTTGTGAACGGTAGGGATGAAACAAATGTGAATACTTCTGACAATAATGCTAGATCTCCTGTTGGTGCATTAGGCTGTCGGTGGCAACAGCCGAACAGTAAGGAAACGGCATTTGACGGTTTCAGAACGATCCACACAGAGTCTGGCAATCTATTTAGTTCCGATATATCACACAAGAGCGAGTTTAGACTAGAGTAAGCATATATAAGGCATCCTCCACCTCTTCCTTGTAACCTATCACTTCGAAACAGATCATAGATATCAACAGATATCGTAAGATCAGAAACATTACTACAGGTCCATGCCTCAGTTATCATAATAAGTGATAGTTGGCAGATAGTAGCAAACATGACTAGATCTCTGCCTTTTTATTACAGTTTGAACGAGCAATAATAAGACATATATTAAACAGATGTTTGAGATTGTGCAAGGAGATCGTTTGTTGTTCTGTATGTAGTATGAAATGACTTGAGCTATATGTCGCGCAAGAGGTACCACAAGTGGCTGTATCCCGAAAAAATTTTGATTCGGGTGGCATTGTAGTTTACCACCGTTTCTAGTAATGTCTTGATGACACAGCTCGTTACTAAGGATAAATTTAAACGGAATGATTTTAACTTGTAGATGGTTAGCCATATACGCGTGCCAGTTGCTATGGCCTTTTCTAAAATGGGGGGCCTTTTTACCAGCTGGCTTGGTAGAGCAGGATGCATGGGGTTTTCATTCTCAGCGTATTTACTAATAAAAGCCCGGGTCTTTAGGATAGGGTGAGGGGTGAAAAATCTTCCATTTCCACTTTCACTAATAGTTCTAGGATTAGGTGGTTGGGCAGTGCACCTAGCTCATGGATAATAATTTTTTGTGCGCATGTTCAGATGTTAGTATGTCCTGTTCTTAATATTATCAGTCTAACAACTTGAAGAGGCTAGCGGCACATCACATGACATTAAAGGAGTGAACCTGTTCATTGTAATTGGAAAAGTCGGTGGCAATCGGGTTTGAATCCTACCTATTTTTCTACTGGAGACCCAAGATTTAATCAGGTCACTCTTCTTAGTTAAAGACGGAGAATGTTTTGGTCCCCTGGACGTGTTTTTGAACAACACGTCAGTTTCTATCGTATTCTCTCGTGCAATATATTTTGGGGATGGATTCTTAATTTTATTAGTTTTAGCTGGAACTGTGTTGTTTTTTGAGACATTTTCAGTCAAGTTACCGTTCAAACAGCTGGGATTAGAACTGCAAGCTTCGTTCGATATCTTGGTGACAAACTGCATCCTAACCTTGTTAGAAGGTTTACAGTCCACAGGCTTATCAAGATTTACATCGTGGTTTATTTGTTTATTTACTTTCATAACATTCAGGGTTATTTTCTGTAGATTGTCTGCCGTCTCACCGTTATGTTATCTAGTCGCCTCTCTTGTTTTTACACGACGTTGACAAGACGTTAGATACGTGGTAACCTTTACTTCTTTGTATAAGGTTGATGAGCTAATATTATGCTCAAACGGATAAATTGTTTGGCGTCGTTGCAGCAGTCGAATTTGAAAAGGAGAGGGCAAGTTGATTTGTCGGATTTTTTTCTGAGACGAGTGACGTGACAGCTGACGTTTGTCATATCACACGCTTTTAGACAGGTATCCTTTAGCGAATTAAAGGATGTGTGATCGGGAAGGTTATAAGCTATCGCATAGCAAGAAGACATTATTCTTTTCGTAACTTCCTCAGCTACAAAGCATAGGATATATTCCGCTTTGGCTAATTCTTATAGGGTCCTATAATTATTCGGGGTCCATAAGTGGATGAGGGGTGCTAACAGATTAAGCTTATCGTTAATTTCGGCAAGTGAGTTTTGTAAATGTCGTATCTCACTGCCAAAGTATTAAGTTATTAAGCCTAATCAAATTTTCAACTCCTTAATCAGTCGTGATAAGTATGACTTTCACCGATGTGACAGAATCATACCACTTTTTTCCAAAAAAAGCACTTATCTTCTGACAAGAAAGTAAATAGGTCAGTAAGGTGAACAGACAATGAGAAAAAAAACCGAATCTTGATAGAAAGACAAAGATGTGAATGTGAATATCATATGAATATTTGATTGAACCTAGTTGAGTCTGATTAAAAAAACACAGAAGCGTGATCACTCCGTCTACTGGTCTGGATATGCTTAGAATTTTAGATTTCATATTACAGTGAAGCAAGTCCAAGTAAAAAGAAACATGTGAATCAATACTCAATAATTCTGGAAGATGACTTCGTTGGTTCTTGCAGTTTTGCTGTGTACAGAAACACTATTTTAACATTCGTTCAGAAAAATCTGACATTGTTGTTCATTTATATTAGATTTGCGTTCCTTAATTTCTTCATTTGTAGAAATGCTGCACTTGCTTTCTAAAATCACGCATAAACCTCCTTCAAAGCCGAAAGCTCAGGCGTAATTCTGTTGCTGCATGGTGCGTTGTATCCACGGATCTTGCTTGTTTCCATGTGTACGTCGAGACATTCTGCTGAGGTGGTTGCTGCTTCACCAGTCGTCTTCACTTGCATTTGTTTTTGCGTGCAGAACAAAAGAACCGGATTATCTGCCAACTTCATGCGAGATGTCAACTGTTCCGTGCCCACCCTCACATGTTGACGTCTTCACAATTCAGACAGGCACTGGCACAAACAGTAAAAGAGAAGACATGAAAACTTGTCTGACACTTGTCTTCACTCGAAGCGAGTATTTGATCTACTGTTCACGCTCAAAATCGCAGGTTATATGAATCATAAGAATTTCACATTTGCGTGAGTATCTCTTTCCACACACATAGTTTACTCCAATAAATACTGTCCATGATGTTGTAATACGTTTGTGAATGGCAAAATAATGCATTTCTAAAATTCTTTTTTGATGTTGTGGTTCGGTCATTACGTGCTTTCTCTTGGTATTTCACATATCCTTTCAAGTTTGCTGAAGATAACTTGCCTTATGTTTGCAGTTTCTGAAATGTCTGGTTCTAGTTCACCTGCGTAAATGTTATCTGGTCTCACTGGTTTTCTAATTCTGATGTACCGTTGGCCGCCCTGCTGCTTATATGTCAGGTGTGTTTAGTGAGTCTGAGAGATTCGAGAGTTTCTGGAAGTGCTCTGATCGCCTTTACGGCTGTTCTTCAATGATGACTTAATATGCATTATGAAATTGCTATATTTTCCCAATCTTTCAATGGTAATAATAATAATTATTATTTCGATATATTCCCAAAGAACAATCTGTTACAAAATGCCACTTTACAGGCAAGATCAAAATGATAGGATTGTCAACATATTATTCGTAAATCGTTGTTCAGTTACTGAAGCATTTCAGAGGATTCAGTGGCTTCATTAAGATGACTCCAATATTTCACATAAAAGTACAGATGGTTTTTCAGACACTGAAATGTACTATGCGAATAACTGGCGTGATTTACAGCGGTCGTGTTACCACGTACTGATCACTGCGAAACGATGCAAGGTAGAGCCAGGTCTGTATGTAACAAAATTTGATAAGATAAACGAGCTACGCTGTTGCTGATATTTCTCGCATAATTAATTTGCATGCTGTTGCATAATTTAAATAATTTCATGGCAAAAATCCTGACTAGTATTCAATGATTAGAATGATGTAATGAAAAAGAGAAATAAAGAAACAGAGGCGAGGAGCGGAACAAGAAGTATTCTTGTTTAAAGCCGAACATTCACTCAGCATGAAATTTCTTAAAATCAGAACCCCTAGCGTACACCTATACTTATGCAGGCTAATGAATTCAAGCCACTGATAAGAAGAAGGAGGGCCAATAAATCGATTGAAAAGATGAAATTCAGAATAACCAAACTGTTAGCAGTAGGGTTGATTCACATAATAAAATGTTGAGCGTGCATGAGCTCCTTCCCGGTATATTTGTCCATATCTGCTTGTAATAGAATTTCTGAGTGAGAAGTAAATATCAACACAAGGATAGGGTCATTGGTCGTAAACGAGGATAAAAAGGAAATGTAAACATAGAAATCACTGACTTGTTATATGCAGCTCTATCATAAGTAGCATTAGGCAAACAAAAGATTGAGGTTAACGTCTCACTGTCATGAATGCTGGTCAGAAACATCACCCATCGGCTATATCAACACTGGTCTCGTTCTCCTTGTAACAGCCACACAGGGTAGAAAATTGTTTGTTTCAAGTCATAGTATTGAGTTATTTAGCCTACTCAAAATCATGTGGTTTTAACGTTCACATCTTTGTCTTTGAATCAAGATTCCGTTTTTTTCTCATTGTCTGTTCACCTGACTGACCCATTTTCTTTATCAAAAGGTACGTAATGTTTTTGGAAAAGTGGTATGATCCTGTCACATCGTTGAAAGTCATACTTATCACGACTGATTAAGGAGTTGAAAATTTGAGTAGGCTGAATAACTCAATACTATGACTTGGAATTACCAATAGTCTACCTTGTGTGGCCTCACCAGTTTTCTCCAACCAGCTCCGTCATGGGCTGCGCTTTCCAGTTATACCCAGATTTGTTGATTCTTCTCATATCTTTCTCTATTTTTCGGCGTGGTCCTTGGCATTCCTCTTTTCCTTCGACCTTGAGAGTTACATGTGAGGGCTTGCCTTGTGACGCAGTTCGATGCTTTTCGCAGTGTGTGTCCTCATCAGTTCTAGCGCCTCTTCTGACTTCCCCCCACACTGGAATCAGGTTTGTTTTCTCCTACCCAACGTTCTTTCTGATCATGGCTGGCCAACGAATCCGAAGTATATTGCGTAGACAACTGTTCTTAATTATTTGTATCTTCTGGATGATGGCTGTCGTAGTTTTCCAAGTTTTCACTTTATACAGTAGAACTTTCCCGACATTTGTATTATAAGTGCTGATTTTGATGTTGATTGATATTTGTTTGGACTTGCAGATATTTTTCATTTGAAGAAATGCAGCCTGTTCTTTGCCAATCAGGGCCCTTATATCTGCATACCTTTTCCGTTGATGACGCTGTCCAGATATGTAAAGGTGTCAACGTCCTTCAAAGAATCTCCATCAAGCGTGATATGGTTGGAGCATATTGTGTTGCATCGGAACATTCCGCTTTTTCCTTTAAGTATGTTGAGACCTACTGCTGCTGAGGCTGTTGCTACACTGGTAGTCTTCTTTGGCGTTTGTTGTTGCGTGTGCGATGGAAGAGGTCATCTGCGAAGTCTCTATCATCCAGTTGCTTCCTAGCTGTCCACTGAGTACTGTTCATAACCTCAGATGCTAAGGTCTTTATAATCCAGTTGATCACCAGGAGAAAGAGAAAGGGTGAGAGTAAGCAACTTTGTATGACACCAGTCTCCACCTCAAAAGAGTCTGTTATCTGTCCTTCGTGTACGATTTTGCAGTTGAATCCATCATAAGAATTCCGTGTGGTGTTAAATTTCATCTCAGGCATACCATGGTTTCAAAAAAGCCTGAAGAGTGCTTTCTTATTCACGCTATCAAACGCTTCTTCTTAGTCAATTAAGTTGATGTAAAGTGGTGATTTCCACTCTACAATGATCCGTGATATAGTGATTTGGTGAGTAAACGATCGATCCCAACGAAATCCAGCATGTTAGTCTCGAATTTGGGCAACTACGAAGTATTTCATTCCGTTTAACAAAACCTTGTTTAAGAATGTTAAGATATTCATCCTTTATCCTAAGAGAACTATTGGTCCATTTCTATTTGTCCAAATTATGGTCGTTTTAACTGTCAAAGTCAAATACTTCATTGTTGTCTCTTATTGCTTGTCCATACTTTCAATGTCACTTCAGATGTTACTTCCTGTTGGTTGTATTAGCCGTCAATGCCACAGAATTCAATGCTGTTTCCTATTCGACCAAAATGTTTAGTTTCGCATTATCTGTAACGTTTTATGATCACGATCAGGAGCAGGACCCGGTCCCGGATCCCTAATCCTGTTTCTCTTCTGAATTCGGAGCTCGTACTTCATCGATGCTTGAAGAATACAGGTTCTACGTCATTTCAAGTCTTGTCTTCTTTCACTAAATATGGGGGTTAGGATGATCGGATTTCAAAAGCATGTCATTTCGCCGGATCCTAGATCTATACTCTCGTTTTCCGACTAGGTAAACTCGTAATAGTTCAAGTATATTAAGTTGACGTGTTTACGTGCAGGTGTAACAAAGTCTTTACCTGTTATTGGAAGAAGAGTGACGCCTCTGTACTCCTTACACTTGCTGAGATCGCCTTTCTTTGGTGGTTTGATCAGGTATCTTTCACTCCAATCTGATGGTACTTGTTCCTCATCCCAAATCTCCTTGAAGAGTTTATGAAATGTTTTCGCTGAAATAATGTCTTGTCCTGCTGACTTGACACTCTTGATTTGCCATGCTGATCGCCCGAATTGTAGGCGAGCCATCAGCGATCAAGATGTGTGTAGATGCTACTTTGATGTTGGAGGGGGGTTTATTTGAGCTGCTCTATTCATGAGAAATTTCAAGTGCTCTGCGCACCCTTTTCGCTGTTCTTCAAAGTTGCTGATTACTTTGCCTTTTTTGCTTTTCACTGTTCATCTGGTTAACCATAGTTTCCAGCGACCTTCTGTTGAGGATGTTAGATCCCCAAAATTCGCTTGATAATGCCGTATTTTGGTTTTCGCGTTCTGGCAGCATGGGCTGATCATTTTACCTTGAGATTTCAATTCCCACTCAGAAAATCCATGGCTGTGATTGGCTGCTGTGTATTTTAGTGTGCTATTTTCTTAACTGTCTCAAGGACGTTTCTATGTTGTATAAATAACCGAGAGTTGTATGCTTGATTGTACTGTGATTGCTGGGTGTTTGTAGAATATACTTCTACGCTTATAAAGCCTTTTATTTCGACTTTGAGTATTCAAGGTAGCCTACCTGGACGCTGGTAAAAGTCTCGTTCTGGTTTATCGACTAAGGTGAACTCGTAATAGCCTCAAGCTTACTAAGTGATGAACTTACCAGCTTCTTTATAGTTTCATACGATCAACTCAAGTTTCTGTCTCTTTCAGCATTTTCTGCAGTCGGTGCTAGATCTCCCACATATTTCGTCTGTCAGCAGTGATGCTATTCTTCACTTAACTGT